>OVAX01000319.1:27684-91649 GCA_900406405.1 Lepidium africanum | reverse complement strand
GAGATCGGAGAAGAAGATATGAAGGATTTATACATAATTCAAGAATTTTGGACCGAAAAATCGAAAACAAAATTCTCAAATTCTCAACCTAAATAAACGAAATCGGTTAAGGTTAAGAACTTACATGATTTGCCTTTGAGGATGAGCTTTGCCGTTGTTAATCGACAGAGAATCGGCCGTGAATCACCGGATTTTTCAGAATCGGCCGTGAGAGTCACGAGGGAGAAGAAGAGAAGCTCATGAGCTCGAACTGAAGAGAAGATGACTAATAGTCATAAAATGCAGCGTTTTGTTACCACCTGGACCGCGGTCCAACCCGCAAACCGCGACGGGCTGAGACCTTTAAACCCGCAACCCGCTACGGGCTAGACCGCACGAACCCGCCATCTTAACGGGCTATTAAACCAAGCCCGCACCCGCACCGCTACGGCCTAAACAGGCTCAGCCTGCGGGTTGGCGGCCCGTTAAGCAGCCCTATATATAAGTATATTGCAATTTAGAAAAATAGTCTACCTAAAATTAAAATAAATCGCTTATTTTATTTGAAATTTGTTGTATTTTATTTGATTGATAATCAAATTCATTTTCAAAATAAATAAATAACAGAGTATTATTGTGGTTGTCAAAAAAAAAAAGAGTATTATTGTTTATGATTGGAACTAAAGATGAGTTCTTTTTTTAAAAACTTTAGGTAGCTAAACATAAATCCAGAAAAATTTAGACTAGACTCTTATAGATAAAATAGAAACATGAAAGGTGTACTTTGAAACCGACGATCGAAACCAACAAAGGCTAGACGAAGCCCAAATTGATGGTAAAAACTCCTATGACAAATAAGTGAACCTCAAGATCCAACTACTATATCAGCAAGAATGAAACCAAAACTAATACTACACGAAACCACATAAAGAAGTCGAGTAAAAGCTGAAAACGAGACCAAAACAAACTTAATGGCAGACAGGACATGGAAACAAAATACTTATTATTCGAAAATGGGAAAGTCGGATAACACCGACCAAATAACACTTTTATAGAGCTAATAAAAAAATAGATTTCGATTAGATCTTGAGCGAACGGACAAGGAGCCAACCAAACCTCTACTCGGAAACGCCAAACCCAAACAAGCACATTATCCAATCGAACCGGTGAGGAAGAAAATCGAACAACTTAGGGAGCACAAGCCAGGAACCTAACCACATACCTAATTAATAGCCAAATCGGGATTACTTTTGACCAAGACTACTTACAACATTCCATAACCAAACCAAAAGCTGAAACAAGTACAAACCCTAACCGGCAAGACAACAACACAAGAAAGCAATTCTCAGTAACAGGAAAATTAAACATCACCAAAGATGGAGGACACAACCGGAAAGATCACCAGCATCACCATCTCCGACAGAAGCTCATATGAGTCATATCCCATCACCATCGCATATCTCAAGCTCCTAACGACGAGAACTCTCCGAGACGAAAACCGTTTCACCCTACACTATCAACTCACCGGCGATTAACAACAAAAATGGGAACCGGCGTCGGTCTTGGCGGAGACACCGACCGCCGGTCCCTAAGCTCACAGATCAAAGGTCTTTGCTGGAAGATGAGTTCTTTACTTTTATCACTTCGGAGCCGTGCGTTACTTCTAAAATGGTGAGGTCCTCTGTATACACCGGAGCTCTGTATTCGATCGAAATCCGTAAAACAAAAATTTAGAAAGCTTGTCGCATATCGCTCGCATTTTTTTTGTAGTTGAAATAATTTAGAATTCGAAATTCTCTATATTGTTTAGGGGATAGAATATCTTCAGGATGAAAGTCTCGTTTTTGATTCAGTTTTTTTTTAGCGTTGTACACGGGTCTAGATCCTTTTTTTTTTCCGAAAAAAAAAGAAGGAAAAGTTTTTTAATTCCGAAGTAAATCAATAGAAAAATTGTTTACATTGAAACTTTGAATGATAACTAGTTTATGTTCTGTAATAGACTTTTATACTTTGCTTATTTTTCGAAGACTAGAATCCAAACATCTTCTTTAGGAATGTTTCTTATGATTAACAAAAAAAAGTTTCTATTTTTGTTGTCAACTAGCTGGTTTTAATCCCATTACTACTCTAGTTATGAGATTCGAACATTGGTATCGGAAGATTTATAAAGAGCTCTACCACTAATGTCCTAGACAATTAACACACTGTTTTGAAGATAAGAAAATGATAACTCTTCTTTTTAATTTTTATAATTGCAAATAGTTTCCATTACATCAATTTTTGAGTTCATCAAGAACTAAGACCCCAACAATTTCAATCGAGAGCGAGAGACTCTCGTAGACCTGAACCAAACCACATTAAACCGAATCCTCAGAGCTTTAAATTACCATCCTACCCCTTTCACTGGCTATTATATTCTTCATAGTAATCATCACTTATAACAGACACAAACCTCTCAAGCCAAGGAAGCTGATGAAGATCTTTCATGGCAGCTTCAACATAAGATGACTCTGTACACGGAGGCGGCGGGGGCGGTGACTGATAAGAAGTATTGTGATCACTGAGACTAAACCCTCCACCCGCTAAGAATCGTTGGATCAGAGCAAGCTGAGATCTTTCTTGCTCTGAATAAGCGTCCATAACAGTTGGAATTGAGCTAAATGTGTCCCAAGGCCATTGCTCAACTTCTTGGATTGTGTTTTCTTCCTCTGAGTTTTCTTGTTCTTCTTCGTCATCGTCCCACAACGCGCAAGTGCAACTTTGTTGCCCTTCTCTGTACTCTGCTCCACAAGAGTAGCAAAACTCGTGCCCACACCTGCAAATAGGCAGCGCACAGATTTTTCGACATTCATACGAGTAAGAATCACAAAGCAAAACAACACTTTTCTCTAGACGGAAAAGACGCTCTAAGGGTTTTAAATTGACAAGTTTTGATGAAATACACTAGGACAGACAGGTTTTTGATGAAAAAGAAACACGATTTGCAGTAGATAGTTGTCCACACTAAACATAAAGCAGTCTTATCTACAGTAACATCCATTTGAACCCTGAAGATCATATGGTTATAACCATACCATGCTTCTGCGGTTTAACGTCACTAGAAAGAATAATAGGGTAGTTGATGAAATCATTCAAGACTAACTATATTTGTTTGGAAGCCAAAAACCGAATTTTTGGTGGGTCTGAACATGTATAGTATATAGACCAAAAGATATAACTAGATTTGTGTGTCTTACCGACAAGTCATGTGGTTGCAGCCTTGAGAAAGCTCGATCATTATACGACATTGCTGACATCGTCTCCACCTCTTATACCTCGCCAAGCGATGCAATGTAATATCATCTGGATATCTTTCATCAACCGGGAGAATCTGAAACTCTTCACAGCTCATAGAAGCATGCCAAGGAACACCACAGTCCACACACACAAACCTCTCACAGACCGGACACTCCACACAGCAACTATTATCTGACTGACTAGACGAGCTTGCGCTTGCCCTTCCTGATGATGGACATTCTTGCGGATCTAATAGAAAAGAGCAATTGGGATATGGACAGTATATCTTGCCACTGTTCATACTACGCACATTTGCGTCCTCGTATAATTTGAAAATAGCAACAGGAAGAAAAACTTTGCATTCCGTGGATGAGAGATAGTGTTTGCATTGCACTTGAGGACACCTGATGGGAACTTCTGAAGACTGTACTTTCCCTTCGACGTATGTTTTCATGCAATGCGAACAAAATTTGTGAGTGCAATTCAGATTTAGCATCATCTCGGATTGACGGTTTTCACAGCAGATCGAGCATTTCTCGGTTAGTTTATCCCCTTTAAGATTCAAAGACACGATTCCCACTGCTACTTGAGCCAAGCTTAGTGCTTGATCAAGATCAGAGGAAGGAGCAAGGTTTAGAACAAAACCATCAAGATTACTTGTTTTCTCCAATACCCTGTCTCTCAGAGCTACCAAAAGTGGGACTTCAAGCTGCTCCTCACGAATTATCTGTGATATCATCCATATAAAAACATGAGAACAGAGCTACCAAGAGACATGAAACCATTTGAAAGCAATTATCTTCAACAAACGAAAGAAGAGAGACTTTGCCTGATTATAGAGCAATTTAGAGTCTGTTATAGCAACCACAGAGCAGAGATTGTTCTGTAAAGCTACTTCAAGACCATCCAGTAAAGCTAAATAGTTAGCTACAGACTCCTCAACATAAAAATCCATCTTCTTCTGAACCTGAATCAACTCAACATCTCCTGGTTTCTTTAAAACAACACCAATTCCCGAATAACCAGACGCGGAATCACCTCTTTCGGATATCGAAACTCCTTTAAAGAACACCTCAACAGAGAACTCGTCATTAATTTCATCTTTTTTCTCCTCCTCTGGTACTTTAGTTGAGTCATCACTCTCTTTTAACCAAACTTCTTCATCACCACAACAGCTTCTAAACTCCTCTTCATCTCCATGGTGATTCAATGGAAGCTCATCAAATTCACAAGAAACTTCTTGATTTTCCATGTTTAGAAACTACCCAACTAAGCTACAAAAAGGTACAAACTTTCTTTACTTAGCAACCAACTAAGGAAGCCCAATCCGGATCTGCAGATTTCGTGAAAAAAATCGAATAAAAATGAGATAAAGCAAACCCTTTAGATATCATCTAATCTCAATTCTACCATATTGCTCGCATTAGTTTGCCCCCAAATTTCAGACTGAGAGAATAGAAAAAAACAAGAACTTCAAATTATAGATCACCAAAACAGCTAATTTAAACGAATTTACGTCAACAGATCAGCATGCATCAGAGATAAATCATTCGAAATATGCAGAAAATAACAAAAGAAACAGCTAGATTTGTTCACCCACTAAAAACCAACCAGACCTCAATTATTTTACATAAAAAAAACTCAGGGAAAAAACAAAACCAACTAAATTAAGATGAAAAACAACCACAGATTCAATAAATAAACGAGATCGATTGAAATTAAGGATCCTTAAGCAAGAACAATATAGCACTATTATCTTACCAGCTAGAAATAATAATTGGAGGGAGATTTAGACTTCGACGTTAAAATCAAGTCGAAAAATCTAAGCTAGCAACTTCAAAATCTCTGCTTTTTTCGAGATGAAAAAAGAGTGAAATTTACTTTTCTACGCTTGGATGTTTCCACTGGGTTTCGTGGATAGAAGAAGAATCATCGGTTTTTCTGGTTTTGCTCTCTCTTCGAATGGCGTAAGAGAAAAGTTTACTTTTTTTTGTTTCTTTATTCTTCTTCTCTCTTTATTTTTTTTATTTTCTGGGTTTTGGCTTCACGTTGCTGTCATTCTCGTACTGTGTTGTAAATTTTACAAATTTCCAAAATGAATAATTACTCTAACACTATTTTAATTAGCAAGTATTTAATTTTGTATAAAATAATAGTTAGAAATTTAAGTAATTGAAGTATAATAGAATTGGATTAGACCCTGAAGAATGAAAGCCTAAGAAATCAAAGAAGCACATGGACTTTGTCTCCTCTCAATTGAAAAAAAGCTGAAACTACATAAAAATATTTTTTCTTTTTCTGACTTTCAACATCGAATTATTATATTCCTTTCAGTAAAGCTAACAAAAAGAAGTACAAATATAAGTTTTTTAACAATAGTATTTTTTTTTTTGGTCGAGAGTTTTTTAAAAATAGTATTTGCTGCAATAGAAGACACTCAAGGACAGTGTGGCAGTAACAAGTTTGAAAATGGAGACAGCAATCATTAGCTTAATTATTTTAACTTTTTAACTTAATTTAAAAAGGGAATTTGAATCTCAAATTTGGATTAAGCTTTAATAGATTTATTAACAGTGTAGGCAAACAGAACAGATCTGGTTACTAAAGAACAACCCATATAACTCAATTTAGAAAAGTGTTTATAATATACTAAAATTATGCAGATAGATGCTCACACTATACTCATTTCACAATTGTCGTATTTATCATTTGGGCCAATCGAGGGAAACAATGAAGCCCATTATCAAAGATGGGCTACTCAATATTCCCCTACGAACAAAACTAATTTTGATATTCTCCAACTCGGATTTTATTTTAGAGACTTGCTTTTTTAGTAAAAATTATAGACAAGTAGTTATGTTGTAGAAATAACGACATATTAACAATGTAAATGACACGAATAATTCTATAGACAAGTAGTTATGTTGTAGAAATGACGACATATTAACAATGTAAATGACACGAATAATTCTATCACTAATTTATTTTAAGTTGTAACGGTTTGCAACATATTTAGGTTTCGAATGGATAATGCAGTTCAAAAAATGTAAATCATGCAGAACACATGCAGATCACGCAGATTATGCGGAACACATTTTATATTATTATTTTATTATAAGATTTTTTTTACAATTTTGTTATTTTGATAAATAAAAAGAAAAAAACAAACTAAAATCAACTAATCATAAATATTATAATAAAATCAAAAAACAGTTTTGATTCTATTAAAGTTACACGTTAGATTACATTAGATTACTTTTGTCGAATGGTGACATGTGATAATTATTTTTATAGAAAATATAGGAACTGAGCGAAAATTCCAAACCCGAATCGATATTCTCAAAACCGATTCCGAACCGATATATAAAATTATCTGAATGGAATGAAATCTTCAATACTGAATTAATTTTTTTCTCGAACCAAACCAAACCCTAAATTATATGAAACCGAATAAAATTAACCAATATTCATAAAAAACAAATATTTTAATTACATATATATATGAAAACGCACAATCTTTAATTACATAAATACATGAAAATGCACAATCTTTAACAAAAACTAATTAATTATTTTTATTTTTGTTTACATTATTGTTAAAATCTTAATACAAATATAATTTGGTGATGAATATAATTATTTTATTAAAAAAACTAAAGACCAAATTCAAAATTGAAACCGAACCGAACCGATTATATATTGTTTACTACTCCGCTATGTTTTTTGGAATTACAAATTTTCAGAATCCGAACTTACCGAACCAAACCCAAACATAACCAATTGCTCATGCCTAATTTGAGTATTCAACTATGTTAATTTAATAGTTTTGATAAAATTAATATTAATTTATTTACACATATGATGATGAGTATTGAGAAACCAACTATTTTGTTGGTAAAATAATCAAACAAAGATAATTAAAGTATTATTTCGTTAAAATAAATGAAATTCTATTTTATTAAAATAGTTTAATTTCTTGATTTTTCAATTTTATATGTGATTTATTATAGTTATTGTAACTTAAAAAATAACTATGATAGAAATTACGAATATGTGGATGTAAATCGAGGTCTGGATAATAATATTTAACTTGTATATACGGACACATGTTTGATTTATGGTAGTTGTTTTAATTACCAAATAATAATATTTAAAAAAAATGATATAAAAAATGTATTTTTGTTTATATTAATCAAGTAAATGAAAAAAAGAAAAAGTTAAAAAAAACAATAAAGAATGCAGATGGGGACGTAAGACATGAAAGGTATGCATATCTTTTTTTTCATGATCTGCTTGCAGATCTGTATCATGATCTGCTTGTAGATCATTATTATTTTATTACTTTTTTTGTCCTCCTAAAACTATGCTAAAATAGTATGGGAATGGAAACTAAAATACAATGGTCCTCATTTATAGGAGAACTGCTTTTCTCCTATATTCCATTCAAAACCTTAATGTAACAAGTTGGTCGGGTCAAATTGATAGCAAAAATAAAAAAGACATTTGTCCCTTATATTATACAAAATTATACAAAGGTTCATGAATTGTTTGTTTGGCATGATTCACACCTTCCATTGGATTAAACAAGAATAAGATATTGATACCCAATACAATTTAAAACCTTTCCTTGACGATGTATATACACAATCAAAAAAATCAGGATTCTGATCTTGTAATGTAATCTTTTTCTATTGATCTTTCCTTAATTTATAAATTGACTTTCCTAGGCAGGACCGTAATCAGCCGGCCAAGTATTCTATATAAACCAACCAAGACAAAATCTCATCAAATATCTTATATCTACAATACTAATGGCTACTACCAAACTAGTCTCAAAGCTCCTATGTATGTTCCTTGTCCTATTAACCTTCACCGTAACTCCAGCAATCTCAACGGCCCCGGAAAATTGCGACAATGGCTCGGATAATCCATGCGTTGACAAAGCTAAGGCTTTACCACTCAAAATCGTAGCCATTGTAGCTATTCTTACAACAAGTTTGATTGGTGTAACCTCTCCTCGTTTTAGCTGTTTTATTCCTTTCTTTGAACCCAATGGCAATAGTTTCATGATCATCAAATGTTTTTCTTCTGGCATTATCCTTGGAACCGGTTTCATGCACGTTTTGCCTGAATCTTTCGAGATGTTATCATCCGATTGTCTTAGCGATGATCCATGGCATAAGTTCCCTTTTGCGGGATTTGTCGCTATGGTGTCTGGTCTAGCCACTCTAGCCATTGATTCCATTACCACCAGCCTTTATTCCGGTAAAAGTGCGGTTAAACCGGTATCTGACGAATATGGCATTGATCAAGAGAAGGCGATTCACATTGTAGGTCATAACCATAGTCACGGTAATGGTGTAGTCCTAGCAACTAAAGAAGATGGACAGCTTTTACGGTACCGTGTCATTGCCATGGTTAGTAAATGAAACGGCCTTGAATCAAACTTAGCATTTTTAAATTAAACACATTTAACCTAATCTTGTATTATAATGAATAGGTATTGGAGCTTGGGATTTTATTTCATTCGGTAGTGATTGGACTATCTCTAGGAGCAAATAATGATGTCTGTACCATTAAAGGACTCATCATAGCTTTGTGCTTTCATCACTTGTTTGAAGGAATGGGTCTTGGTGGCTGCATTCTTCAGGTACAAATACAGCATGTATTATAATATATAGATAATGTCTCTTATGTCAATCAGAATCTAATGTTCATATGTATATAATTGATGTGAAACAGGCTGATTTTACAAATGTGAAGAAGATCGTGATGGCATTGTTTTTCGCTGGAACAACACCTTGTGGTATCATTCTTGGGATCGCATTATCGACTATTTATAGAGATAGTAGTCCAACCGCATTGATTACGATTGGACTGTTAAGTTCTTGCTCGGCCGGAATGTTAATCTATATGGCCCTCGTCGACCTTTTAGCTACAGAGTTCATGGGATCAATGCTTCAAGGTAGCATCAAACTCCAGATTAAGTGCTTCGCGGCCGCTCTGTCTGGTTGCGCAGTTATGTCGGTCGTTGCCAAGTGGGCTTAAACATTCTTATTAACGTAATTGGTTTATTATTAAAGGCGAAAAATTATTCGCCTTTGTGGATTTGAGAATTCGTTGTATAAATAATAATTTGATGAATACATTTATTAAATTTGTGTACCGAGATATTCACATGTCAATTTGGCATTGTAAGAGTATGAAGCAATATTTATTTGTGACATTGTAAATTTATTTTTAAAGAGAAGATGTTTTTTCATTTTTTAAAATTTGGAAACGCAGGTATTCAAGTATTGTCAATGTTAGTTAAAAGCTAAATTAGAAAGAAAGTGACTAGGACGTCTGAGACTTTAATCACATGCTTATCAAAACCATACAAATTAATACTCAAATTACAAATTATAATATACATTGGTTTAATAATAACAAAAAAATCAAGGAGAAGATGGACGAGATCACAACACCTGAGTTTGAGTCAATTATTAAATGACAAACAAGAGATCACAACACCTGAAGGCTGAAATCATATCAAATATTTGTAGGCCAGCTAAGAGCTTCTCTAAACCCAACTGCAAAACTGCATATTTGGTGTTAAATGCCCTCCAATACAATGGAAAACTCAAAAAGAAGATGAACGGTGCCAAGTTTCATGGATACATAAAATTAAAGAGATCGTAAAAACTTTTAATTTAAGGATTGTTGAGAATTTTTTTATGTTTTTGTCAATATTATAAAATAAAAATCTAGAGTTGTAAACAAGTTTAGCTTATAGATGGTGAAATTTCTTTATTGTTTACAAAATTTTGGCCTACAACCATTAAAAAACGGGCTCATAATACTAGTAAATTTTGAATATTATTGGATAATTTAATTAAAGTCATTTTTTTCCAACTTAACTTATCTTATATTAAAGAAAAAAATAATAATGTTGAGTAGTATGATTAACAAATTTTTTTTGATTTTTGGAGAACTTTCTAACATTACAGGTCAAAGAATCAATTTTCTAATTTAATGTTTTAGGAAGTAAAGTCATTTTTTCACAAATTTTAAACATATTATTTTGGAGTAAATATATGATCTCAGGACAAATATATTATATTTTTCCAACAGTCTAAGACATTTCTAAGGAAACTGAATAGGTATTTAGCATTATCGTTGTCATTAATTGAGAAAAATAAGAATTATAATATAAATTATAAATTTTCTTATGTAGAATAACACAATTCTGTAGAATCGAATTTTGGTGTAAAAATGCCACAAAAAGAATATTTAACAATTTGAGTAATGTACTTTTTTGAAACATTTGTAGTTTTTTTTTGTTTAACATAACATTTGTAATTTTTTTATGTAAAGAAGTTCATTTTTTGTTTTATCAATATTGGATTGATAAAGCCCGCTCTATAACCTAAAACATACCCCTAAATTTTTTTTTTTAAGTTAGCATAATGCAGCGGGTAGAAATCGAACCTGGTACCAAGTCATTAGCTGGATCATCCTAACCACCAAACTGAAAGCAATTCGGCAAGAAATTCATTTTTATATTGCGGTTTTATTTTTCTTACGCAGTTTAATAAAACAAACGAAGCTCATAATCAAGCCATATCAGACATTCACAATTGAAATTATTGAGGCTGAGGTGTTGCTGTGGTGACCACGATGAGAAAGGGAGCTCTCGACACTTGATCTCTGTTTCTTCTGTTGATGTTCGTCTCTGTTGCAGACAGCTTGGTCTCGGCATCTCTTCTCTTCGTCTCTGCATTTCACCTCTCTACACTCTTCTCTGTTTTTGTTAAAGAACCGGTTAAGTTGGTTCATTTAACAGATTATGAACTTAACCGGTTTCTATTGAAATTGTAATCTGAGATGTCGGTTTGAGTTGGTTCAAACCGGTTTTTGACCTTTGTATAAGTCTTCTTCGTTAATCAATGAAAATCAGGTTGGTTGAAAACAGATTGTTATGGTATCAGAGCAGAAGATCCTTTGAGGATCTCTTTCAGCTGATTGTTCCTCTTTCCGGCGATAGTTACGCCGTGTTTCCGGAGACGGTGTCGTCGTCCTCTTGTTCTCTGTCTCCGGCGATAGTTTCGTCCTTTACCGGCGACGGTGTCGTCTTCGTCTTCGATTCCTTGTCTCTGTCTCTGTCTTTGTCGTTGGTGAGGTGTCTTTCATCAAAGGTTCTTGGTTCTTTCATCTTCGATTCTTCTTTCCCGACGATAGTTTCGTCTTGAGTCTCTTCTTTTCCGGCAAAAGAACAGCAGCTATTCTGGTGTTGAGTCTCTTCTTTTCAGCTGATTCCGGCGACATTTGCTTGTTTTCGCCTGCAATCTCGTCTTCAATTCGGCTTTAGTGGTGTTCATCGGAGGCGATTTTGTACATTCTTGTTCTTGCTTCATCTTCGTTCTTTAGTTCTACTGCCGCGATTCCGGTGATAGTTTCTGTTCTTTGTTCTTTGGTTCTCCGGTGAAAGCTTGGCTGAAGAACCGGTGAAAGCTTGGCCGTCATCTTTCTTGTTTCAGATTTGTGCTATTTTCTTCTTCGTCCTCGTCTTTGGTTCCGTGAGTTCTTCAATGGCGAATCTGGATGCACAACAGGATCAAAATCAAGGAGCGGTAGTTGCGATACCGGCAGTGGTTTCACCATATACTCTTTCAAGTTCTGACAATCCTGGTTCTTTGATTTCTCCAATTCTCCTGAACGGTGACAACTACAACGAATGGTCAGTGGAGTTCCTGAATGCTCTGCAAGCTAAGAGAAAGCTTGGGTTTGTCAACGGTACTCTGGTGAAACCTCCGGAAACAGATCCTGATTATGAAAACTGGCAAACGATGAACTCCATGTTGATTGGGTGGATACGTGCTTCAATTGAACCAAAGGTAAAGTCAACTGTGACCTTTATCTCTGATGCACAGCTGCTTTGGGAAGAATTGAAGCAACAGTTTTCTGTTGGTAACAGTGTTCGTGTCCATCAGATTAAGGAAAAACTATCTTTGTGCAAACAGAATGGTAGATCGGTGCTTGATTACTATGGTTCTTTGTGTTCTTATGGGAAGAATTGCAAATTTATAAACCACTACCTGCATGTACTTGTGGAGCTAGACAACAAATTTCTAAAGAAAGAGAGGAAGAGAAATTGCATCAGTTTCTCCTTGGTTTAGATGATAGCAAATTTGGCAGTATTTGTACCACTCTTGTAGGACTTGATCCTTTGCCATCTTTAGCTTCTACTTATTCTCGTGTTGTTAGAGAAGAACAACGATTGGCTTCCACTCTGGAAAAGGAATATAATCAGAATGCTGTTGGATTTTTTGTTCGTGGAGAAGCAAATTCAACAACTGGAAATGCACAGACTTCTTCAACAGTTCTCGGAAGTGCTCGTCAGGTGCTGTGCTCTCACTGTGTCAGAACGGGACATGAAAAGAAAGGGTGTTGGCAGTTGATTGGTTTTCCCGATTGGTGGTTGGAAAAAGCTGAGAAACAAGCGAATAAGAGTATGGGAAAAACCAAAGGGAATTCTGCAACACGAGACAAAAAGTTTTCAGCTGCAACAGCTAGAACAGCTAAAGCAACAACTTCAAATGCTTCTGTCTTTCCGGAGCTCTCTCTTGATCAATGGCAAACAATTCACCAGCTTTTGCGTAAAAAGAAAGGAGAGGACACTTCCCAGAACAAGGATAAGCTTTCAGGTAAGAAAGGCTCTTGTGATGTGATTATTGATTCCAGAGTATCACATCACATGTCAGGAGACCTTTCTTCCTTACAGAATGTCCAAAACATTCCTCCTTGTACAGTGGGCTTTGCTGACGGCAATAGCACGTTTGCAATGCAAATGGGAACTCTTGCTCTTTCTGATTCTTTACTTTTATCTGACGTTCTTTATGTTCCCTTCTTGAATTGTACTCTCGTGTCAGTTTCTACGCTACTAAAAGAAACTGCTTGTGTTGCTCTTTTTACAGATTCTTTTTGTGTTTTACAGGACCATTTATCGAAGAAGATGATTGGAGCTGGTAGAGAATGCAATGGCGTCTACTACTTCAGCGATATTCCAGTCTTCACTCAATGTCTGTAAAAGATGAATCTTCTCTTTGGCACTCCAGGCTAGGACATCCCTCTAGCTCTACTCTTTCTCGTTTCTCTTTTCTCACTGACAGAATATCTCAATTTGATTCTCATTTCTGTGATGCTTGTTTGAAAGCAAAACAAACTCGACATAGTTTTCCAGATAGTATCAATAAAGCTGCTGGTTCTTTTGACTTGATTCACTGCGATGTCTGTGGTCCCTATAGGACTCCTTCTTCTTCTGGTGCCACTTACTTCTTAACAATTGTTGATGACTTTTCTCGTGCAGTGTGGGTATATTTGTTAATTGCAAAGTCAGATGTTAAACGAGTTTTGCAGGATTTTTTTGCTTATGTTAAACGACAGTTTGACAAAGATATTAAAGTGGTTCGAAGTGATAATGGCTTAGAGTTTCTGTCTTTAGGCGATTTCTTTAAGGATCTAGGTGTCATTTATCAAACTTCTTGTGTCTACACCCCTCAACAAAATGGGAGGGTTGAAAGAAAGCACAGACATATTTTAAATGTAGCTCGAGCTATGCTGTTTCATTCCTCTCTTCCGGTTAGTTTTTGGGGAGAAGCAATTCTTACTACAGCTCATGTGATTAACTTGGTTCCGAGTTTCCTTAATAACGGGAAATCTCCTTATAAAGTCTTGTATAGAAAGAACCCTGATTATAATCATCTTAAAGTTTTTGGCTCTGCTTGTTATGTTCATAACCAATCTAGGAGCAAAGATAAGTTTGAAGCGAGGAGTCGACAATGTATCTTTGTCGGATATCCTTTTGGTCAAAAGGGATGGAGGGTTTATGATATTGATAAATAAGTTTTCCTTGTTTCTCGTGATGTATTATTCCATGAAACAGTGTTTCCTTATGCTAACATAGTTGTTGATGAAGTTTTCTCTGCTCCCAAAGGTGACTCTGCTGACGAAGATTGGTTACCTTTGTCAATCGCTGATGATGACAGGGGGAGTGCACTTGATGATTCGTCTCTCCAACCAAATGTTTCCGCTGCTGTGCCTTCTTCCTCTGTTGTATCTTCCTCGTCTTCTGCTGTAGGTGACTCGTCTCCTTCTGTTGATGTTGTCAACAACACAACACAACAGGACCGTGAAGTTGTTGAACCAACGCAACCGCAAGACAGTCATTATCCAGTCAATTCTTCTAATGCTCCTGTTACTGTTCTTCCCGCCTCATGTTCCTCCTTACCTCTACGACGTAGTGGACGAGCTTGTAAACCTTATGTGAAACTTCAAGACTATGTATAATACAATGTACAGTCACCAAAGGTCAAAGCCACAAGTACTTCCCTTTACCCTATTACTACTTATATTACTGATGAGAAATTTTCTGCTAGTCACAGAGCCTTCTTGAGCAAAATTCTCAAAGATAAAGAACCAAGGCACTTTGGAGAAGCTGTTCGTCTCAAAGTTTGGAACACAGCGATGACAACAGAGATTGAAGCTCTCGAATTACAGCATACGTGGGATATAGTTGACTTGCCTACCAATCGTGTCACTTTAGGTTCTCAATGGGTGTACAAGACTAAATACAATTCTGATGGCACTGTTGAACGATATAAAGCAAGACTTGTGGTGCTTGGTAACAACCAAGTTGAAGGTGAAGATTACTTTGAAACATTTGCTCATGTGGTGAAGATGACGACTGTGCGGTCTTTGCTTCGTCTTGTTGCTGCTCGTGGTTGGGATGTGTATCAAATGGACGTTAACAACGCCTTCCTTCACGGTGATCTGGAGGAGGAGGTTTACATGAAGTTGCCGCCGGGTTTTCGTCACTCACACCCGAATAAAGTCTGTCGACTACGCAAATCTTTGTATAGATTGAAGCAGGCTCCTCGTTGCTGGTTCAAGAAGCTGTCTGATGCCTTGCTTCGTTTTGGTTTCTCTTAATCATACGATGATTACTCATTTTTCTCTTATACAAAGAATGACAAGGAAATTCGGTTGCTTGTATATGTGGATGATCTAGTCATCTGTGGGAATGACAATCATTTTGTTGAAAAGTTCAAAGATTACCTCAGCAAGTGCTTCTCTATGAAAGACTTGGGAAAGCTCAAATACTTCTTGGGTCTGGAAGTTAGCAGAGGTAAGGATGGTATCTTTCTTTCTCAACGAAAATATTGTCTTGATATCATTCAGATAGTGGAAATTTGGGTTCAAGACCTGCAGTCACACCTTTGGAACAGAATCAAAAACTTGCAGAAGCTGATGGACCTGTTCTTTCGGATCCGACCAAATACAGGCGGCTGATTGGCCGATTAATATACTTGACAAACACAAGACCTGATTGTAATTACTCAGTTCATGTGTTGTCTCAGTTTATGCAGAGTCCACGTGAAGCACATTGGACTGCAGCTCTTCGCGTCGTTCGTTACTTAAAAGGATCTTCGGGAACAGGTATTTTTTTGAAAAGTGATACTGATACGTCATTAACAGTGTGGTGTGATGCAGATTGGGCATCGTGTCCTGTAACTCGCCGGTCTCTCTCCGCTTATGTTGTGCTATTAGGAGGTTCACCGGTCTCTTGGAAGACCAAAAAGCAAGACACAGTGTCTCATTCCTCTGCTGAAGCAGAATACCGATCGATGGCAGCAGCGCTGAAAGAGATTAAGTGGTTTCGTCGTCTGTTACAGGAGCTAGGTGTTGCTGGTTCTGCACCAGCTCGTCTTTTCTGTGATAGCAAGGCAGCTATACACATTGCTTCTAATCCTGTTTTCCATGAGAGAACCAAGCACATCGAGACAGATTGTCATGCGGTTCGAGATGCTGTTCGGGATAACATAATCACTCTTCATCATGTCGGCACAAAGGAACAGTTAGCAGATATTCTAACAAAGGCTTTGGGACGTGATCAGTTTCAGTTTCTCTTGGCCAAGTTGGGTGTTAAGGCTCTGCACACTCCAACGTGAGGGGGAGTATTGAGGCTGAGGTGTTGCTGTGGTGACCACGATGAGAAAGGGAGCTCTCGACACTTGATCTCTGTTTCTTCTGTTGATGTTCGTCTCTGTTGCAGACAGCTTGGTCTCGACATCTCTTCTCTTCGTCTCTGCATTTCACCTCTCTGCACTCTTCTCTGTTTTTGTTAAAGAACCGGTTAAGTTGGTTCATTTAACAAATTATGAACTTAACCAGTTTCTATTGAAATTGTAATCTGAGATGTCGGTTTGAGTTGGTTCAAACCGGTTTTTGACTTTTGTATAAGTCTTCTTCGTTAATCAATGAAAATCAGGTTGGTTGAAAACAGATTGTTAGAAATATATATATCGACCATAAAATATATAGACACTTGCCGAATATGGAAAATCATCCAAATTTATTTTTATATAAAACATTTTGTCACGTCGGTGGAGTATTAGTTTGGCACGTACTGCTTCGTGCTCGTCCAACTATACGAAAACGTGGGAAGTAAACCATACAATAGGCAATATATTTATATTTTAAATCCAATTTGATCCTTAATTAATGATTCTTTTTTTTTTTTTTTAATCTAAAAGGACAAAATTGAGAATTCTAACCGAAGTTGACTACTGAGGAGGCATGCCCTGGATTATTGGATTCATACTCGGCATGTACAGTATTGAATTTACATGATAATATAAATAATTAGGTTTATATGATTCTTTATTTTGTCAACTATTTTTTATTTCTCAATGATTCTTTCTGATCATTACTTTCGTTACAATCTATCTATTTAATTATGTCCTCTTTTAGCTAACCATGCAAAATAGATTCTCTTCGAAACAACAAAAAGTCAAAAGAATTCCTAACTTACATGATACATGTTTATTTATATATACAGTAATACCTCAATTAATAATATTGAAGCTACGCTAAAGCTATAATTTTTTATTAATTTATAAAGATTATTAATTTATCGATATACTAATTTAATCAAAAATTTAATTTGGAACTTTAAAATTATATCATTTTATTGAGGTTTTTAGTGAATATTAATTTATAGAGTATTAATTTAAAGAGGTTATAATGTATACTACATTTATATAACTTTATACATATAACTAAGAGAGCAATTACATAAATTAGTCCAACATACATAATAGAATCTGAAATTTCTCTCTCCTGAAGATGAAGACGAAGAGGATTTCTTTGTCGCTACAGTACATCTAACAGATCTCTTTCGTGACCAGGGTGGTAGCTCCTCCAGCACCGTCGCCGGCCACCCTCCTTTGTTCTGGCCTTTGTCTATTTGGTGAAGAGCAAAACCTATAACAGTTGGGTTAGTTTCAACAGGTGACATGTCAGTCATCTCATCCGAAGGTTGATGCTCCTCTTGTAGAAGTTACGGCGGTGGCGGCGGGTCCGGTTACTGCCATGAAAGGCGTCAGCGGCGAGGCTGGTCTCTAACCTTTCTCTTTCCGGTGATTTACCTTTCTCGATCTGGTTTGGGTTGTTCTAGGTTTTGATTTTCTCAGATGTAGCCCTTTAGTAGTATAATATATTGTGTTTTAATTTTGTGGTTTTAGCTCTTATCAGGGTTTTGGTTAGGTTCTTAGTTTCTTGGTTATTTGCTATCCTAGGTTCCTCCCTAGTTCTAACGGGTTATGTGCTCTTTAGGGTTCAGTTGCTTATGTGTAGAGGTTTGTTTCGCTCCTTGTCCGTACATCATAGATCATTTCAAGGTCTTCTTAATCAAGAGTTCTATCATGGTGTCAACCAGTCGGCCTTTGTTCGGTTTCGACTTCACCATATTCAGGAGTAGTGGAATTATTGCTTTCTGGTGTAGTTCTGTGATCTTCATTATTGAGGTACCTTTATTCGCCATAGGAGGATTCGTTATTGCTTCATGCTTTGTATGCTAGATGCTGTTTTCAGTCTTCAATCTTCTCTAGGGTAGTAGTTTCTTGAGTCTCTTTATAGGGTCCTAACATGGATTTTTTTCGGGGCTAGTTTTAAAAAGCTTCCCTCGTTTAGGGTTCAATTTCCCTTTTTTGAGCTTTGTATCCAGGGATATCATCGTTTTCCGCGGGCTTTATGTGTACAATCATTGTATTTCAGGAATAGTAATTTCCTGTTTTTTAAAATAATAATCAGTGACAAAAAAAGTTAAGAGAGCAATTACTACATTAGTGACCAAAATCTAGTAACAATTTTATTTATAATCAAGTAATAACCCATATCTTATAAATGAAATGAGTGACGATATGATTAGGACTGGGCATAATTACTCGTTACTCGGTTTATACTCGCTATTTGATTCGCACTTGACTCGAAAAGTTAATTACTTGGTTCGTACTTGACTCGAAAAAATTAACTACTTGGTAGACTTAAGTCAAGTAATAAGTATGTTAATTTCAATACTCGCAAGTACAACTCAAGTAATAAATATCGATAAAATTTTCAATACTCGACTTGTTAGTACTTGACTCGATATTTTATAACTATAGATGTTTGAAGTTTAAGGTTTTACTGTATACAAAAAAATTAATTGATAATTTTTTTGAAATAATTATATGTTAAATTCAATAATTGTAAGATAGCAAAGTCTTTTTTTTTGTCGAGAAAGGGGACAAAACATATCAAAATTTTTCTTTAAATGATAAAAATATTAAACTAAAAACGGGTATTATACAGAAGAATTTTTAATTGAAGTAATAGTATTCTTGACACATTTATTTTATATAAAATATGATTATAAACAATTACAAACCGAGTCAAATAACTTGCAAGTATTTTTATTTTTAATAAATACTTATTTTAACATGTGATCTAAACAAGACAAGTTTGAGTATTAAATGCTATTATTCGACCAAATCAAACCAAGTAATAAGTATATGAAAATAGGTAAGTACTCATATATGTATACAAGACAAGTTTAAGTATTAAATACTATTACTTGAACAAGTATTTTTAATAAGTATATGTCAATCCATGTTTTCCTGAAAAGTATACATATATAACCAGTTTTTAAAGTTTTTTAGAAAGTAAAATTAGTAACAAAATCAAAAAGCAAAATGAGAAACTAGAAACGAAAAACCAAAAACTAGTCCTCCATTCATAGCCTATATATAATGTATATTATTATGAGGATTGGTTATGGGCATGGTAATTATCGATCTAATTATTGATAAAAAAAAAAGTAGACGTCACAAATGTTTTATGGTTACTCAACGGCTATTAATATGAAAAATTGATATTTTCTCTTGTAATATAACTATAGTAATTCATTATGCTATACAAATGTAGTTTTTTGAAAACTGTATCAAGATATATGAGAAGAGGAATCTATTTAATTACCAAGGACAAAAAGAAAAAGGAGGATTCTACATTCAAATGTGATGTTTGTTTGGTGACTAGATTGAGACCTTACACTGAGCACAAGCTAGTCACGTGCAATGTTGTGCTCGTCACAATACTATAAACTATAAACCTAATTAGCTTAAACCTTAATTAAAAATTAAAGTAAACGTTTACTAACAGAACTATACAAGCTGCATGGGGTTGACTTCGATCGCTCCCCAAACAGCATGAACAATGCATTTAACAACGATAATAATATAAACCTTAGTTTCTATATATAGTCCTTTAAAAATTTTAAAAATTCGAATTGCTTACAAAACTATATTTCTTTTTTATAAAAAATTGTTAAATGTGTAAAAGTGTTGCTATATAATTGGGTAAAACATCATTTTAAAAAGTTAGAAAACAGAAGAATTCGAATTTTTGGATCAAAATTTTAAAATTTTAGACTTTAAACTTATTGAAGTATGAAAATGTGAAATATATTCGTAATTTTAATATAATTCTTTCATTCTCCCATTTGGACTATTGTGTATGAGTTACTTATTGTCTCATTCTACACAGGAAGCGAACTAGTAATCAAATAAGTTTCGTCATCAGTGACAATAAATGGCATGGATACACCCGGCACACATTACTATATAAACCGACTCATCCTTTAATTCGAAAAACACACAAACAGTAAACAATCTAAGCACACAAAACTCCAAGAGACAAAACAAAAAAAACAATGGCTTCAACTTCAACACTGAAAACATTCTTCCTCGTACTAATCTTTGTCTCCTTTGCAATCACTCCTGCAATTTCAACAGCGCCAGAAGAATGTGCAAGCGAGTCAGCAAATCCATGTGTCAACAAAGCTAAAGCCACACCTCTTAAAGTCATAGCAATCATCACAATCCTCATTGCAAGTATGATTGGTGTTGGATCTCCTCTTTTTAGTCGGTCCGTTCCATTCCTCCGACCAGACGGAAATATCTTCACTATCGTTAAATGTTTCGCCTCCGGAATCATCCTTGGAACTGGTTTTATGCATGTTTTGCCTGATTCTTTTGAGATGTTGTCATCTAAATGTCTTAGCGATACTCCATGGCATAAATTTCCCTTCTCTGGATTTCTCGCTATGTTGGCTGCTTTAATCACTTTATTCATCGATTCTATGGCTACGAGTCTCTACACTAGCAAGAACGCAGTTGGGATCGTTCCTCATGGTCATGGTCACGGCCCTGCAACTGTAAATGATGTTACCTTGCCAACAAAAGATGATGACTCTCCTACTGCACAACTTTTGCGATACCAAGTCATTGCTATGGTTAGTTGCATATAATAGAAACTGAATATTAATCAAGTTTTAGTAAGTTAATTATAATATCTAACCAATATCATCTAATTAATGTAGGTATTGGAACTTGGTATCATAGTTCACTCTGTGGTTATTGGTCTAGGTGTGGGAGCAACTAATGACACTTGCACCATTAAAGGACTCATCTTAGCTCTTTGCTTCCATCAAATGTTCGAAGGCATGGGTCTTGGAGGATGCATCCTTCAGGCTGAGTATTCAAACATGAAAAAGTTTCTTATGGCATTCTTTTTTGCGGTGACGACTCCATTCGGAATAGCGTTAGGAATCGCTCTATCAACCATTTACAAAGATAATAGCCCGACTGCTTTAATCACAGTTGGACTTCTCAATGCATGTTCGGCCGGATTGCTAATCTACATGGCACTCGTTGACCTTTTAGCTGCCGAATTTATGGGACCTAAGCTTCAAGGTAGCATCAAAATGCAGTTCAAGTGTTTAGCCGCGGCTCTTCTCGGCTGTGGTGGAATGTCACTTCTCGCCAAATGGGCTTAATTCATTCCGACCTGAAATCATGTGATTTGATTACCAAACTTTAAACCGTTTTAGGTTTAAGTCTCGATTCTCTATCGGTCTTTTTATCAATTTGCGTGAGTCTTTCCAGTTTTAAGGAACATGTCTTTTGGTAGATATGTAAATGTGAATTGGTACCACGAGTCATACTAGTTCTTGTCGTGTAATGTTTTCGCATCTCATATAAATAAATAAGACTTATGTTTTCTTACCTTATTGATGATAAGTAAATTATAGACAAGGAAATATCGTTTTTTGTTATGTAATCTATATTCGGCAAAGCAGGATCCCAATAATTGGAAAATTAATGGTACTCAATAAGTCTACATACAGTAAGTAGCTAGGCCAGTCTTGGTCCATTCTCATTCACTTGCATTACTTAGCATACTGCTTTAATGCTTTTGTTTTTATTTTTTCCTTTGAAATATGAATGAGTTTTAACTGTGATCTGAAGGTAATAAATATAGGGAGAGTTGAACAATTCCATTGAATATGTTTATAAGAAAGAATGACTATAATAGTCCAATAGTATCTATTAATTATTAGAATAGTTTATTTTCACCCTTTAAAGGTCAAAAATATAAAAATATCTTGAATTTTCCTTTGTTACCTGTTAATTACGAGAATACTATTGTGATTATTATTTTTTTTATTACGAGAATGTCATTTTAATTTTTTCCAAATTTTTTGAATTTAAATATGTTTTGTTTTAAAGTATTTCAGTTTTGTAAGTTTGTTGGTTCATTGTAGGTTTTGTTTAAAGTATTGTAGGTTTGTCTGAATTATTTTTTTCAAATACATGTAGTAAAAAATGTGTGACTTTTCTGGTACTTTGTGGTACTCTAGTTTAAGGTGTCTAAACTCAATACTTGAACTAAGAATTTGAAACACAAATCTATAAAACATACAATTTGAACCTACTAAACATGAGAATTAAACCTACAAAAATAAGTAATAGCTTGAATAAATATGAAAAATGATGTTAATGGTCGTTAACAGCATCCTTTATGTAGAAGAAGAAGGTATGTGTGTTTTAAATGTTGAGGTAAACAGTCTTTAAACTTTCTAGGTTTTATACCCGAAAAACTTACAAAAGATACACAGAAAACCTAGAATATACTAAAGTAAAACCTACAATGCAGAAGAACTAAGTCGTATGATAACTGGAAAATGACAAAAAAAGGAAATCCTATAAGGCGTAAAAGTAAACTTACAATTAGAGAAGGATGCCTTACATATATAAACCTACAAGAAAGATAGTGTAAATGAAAAATAAACCTACAACGAAGACATTAGAAATGAAAAATAAACCTACAACAAGGACCACGGAAAAACCTACAAGGAAGAATCGTTAAACCTACAACAAAGAATCATAAAACCTCCATAACATGAGAACTAATTCTAGAAAAAGAGACATCAATCCTACAAAACCTACAATAACTGATAAATAAACCTACAACGAAGACCACATAAAAACCTACAACAAATAATAATAAAACCTGCATCAAACAAAAACAAAACCTACATAACATGATAACTAAGCCGAGAAATAAGAGAAATCAATCCTACAAAACCTACAGTGACAGATAAATAAACCTACAACAAAGACAACAGAAAAACCTATAACGAAGAGTCATTAAACCTACAACAAAAACAAAACCTACATAACAGGAGAACTAAGTCGAGATATAAGAGAAATCAATCATACAAAACCTACAATGACTGATAAATAAACCTACAAAAGTGACCACAGAAAAACCTACAACAAAGAATTCTTAAGCCTACAACAAATAAAAAATGAAAACCTTAACCGACAACCAAGCCGAAAACAAACCTACATAACCACGAGAATTTAATGAAAAACCTACAAAAGCAGGAGAATTTGATGATAAAACCTAAAACAAAGAAACTAAACCCAAGAGAACTTAATTCAGAAAATATAACTCGTAAACCTACATAACATAATACACTTAAACCTATAACAAAGGAAAATGAAAACCTACAACACTTGACAACGAAACCTACAACGTTACATAAGTTTTTCGTAGGTTTTCTGTTTGCTAACGTGGAATTACTCATCAATGGTAGTTTCGTAAAAAAAAATTCTTTTCAAAGGGAACAGAGTTAAAACGTTATTAAAATCGCGAAAATAGTATAATTGTAATAAAAATATTTTTAGACTATTGTAGTCAATTAAGGGTCACAAGAGACTAGTTTAGTAAGTCACCCTTTTTATAATAGTATATTTACTTAAATATCTACAGATTCTAATAATTCAAAGCTACTGTTTCTTAATATAACATATTTCAAAGCCTTTGAAAAGAAAACATATTTGGAAGCAACAAATTAAGGTAAATGAAAGAGAACAGACTATGATGTTTATTAGAGGTGTCATTCTAGTGGACTTGGAAATCTCTTGTAAAATTCAAAGCTTTCTTAGAATTTTGTGATTTTAAAATCATAGAAAGTGAATTTTACAAATCCAAATAAAAATAACAAGTATTTGATTGAGATTTGGAGATTTTGTATTTTAAAGGGGAATTCATTACCAAATTTATACATCAGGAAAAACATCAATTAAACCTTTAACTTACAAAAATGGATAGATTAAACACTAAATTCACACGGCTCCAAATTAATTATCCAATTTTGTTTTGACTTTCAAAATAAACCTCAAATTTGCGTTGATCAATCAGCTTAACCCCATCGTTGACTCAAGTAACAGAAATCATTAACCCTGTTTACTGTCGTTAATCTTGTCCCGTTTAATGAAACAAAACATTTCATATATCTGTAAATCCTCAAAAATAGAAGGAGAAACACACGAAGAAACCCTAATTAACTATAAATCCCCAAATTGCATCCAACTCTTCATCTCTTCTCTCAGTTTGAAATCAATCTAGATGCCTAGAAGGAAAAGCGAAGTTAGGCGATTGTGGAGCCCAAACCAGCAGAGATCGTCCGGCGCTTCCGTTTTCATATCCGGCAAGACCTCCAGAGATACCTCTGACGCCGGCAAACCTGAATGACAAGAAAGAAGAACAGTCCGAAGAGGAGGAAGAACTCGTTGAAAATGAAGATGATATGGACGATGAGGAATACGTAGAAGAAGATGGAAATTGAGTTCGTATTGACAAAGAGGAGTATGAAGACTTTGAATCTCACTTTGGGCAAGCTGATGGGTTAGATAACGAAATTGGTAGCAATGAAGACAGTGGTGATTATGTGTGGGATGATGAGAAGGTTCTGGATCCGTTGTCATCGGATTCAGATGAAGAAGAGGAGCATAACGCTTGTTTGCGGCCTGAAGTTGAAGAAGAAGGTGTGTTCTTAAAATTGGGAAAAACATTCAATTCTCAGGATGATGTAGGGTAGCTATTCTAAGGTACTCATTGAGGTCTAAGTATGATATTATGATATACAAATTGGAATTAAACTGAATTGGGGCTAAGTGTTCTGATAAAGACTGTCCGTGGAGGATATACTATTCATATGAGAAGAGATTACAGAAGCTACAAGTAAAAGTCTTCGTTGATGAGCATACATGTCATAGAACATGTTATACTCGACTGTTGAAGCAAAAGACAATTGTTTGGTTGTTTGAAGAAAGGTTAAGGCAGAATCCAAAGATGAGAAAAAAAGAGATGGTAGCTGAGATGAGAAGAGAATACAAATTAAATATCAGCAAGGATCAATGTGCTAAGGCAAAGGCACGACTTGCTAAAGAAAGAAACGCAAGTCACGACGCTCACTTTGACCAAATTTGGGATTACAAATTAGAGGTGTTGCAATCTAATAAAAACTCTGTTTTTGAGATTGAGACCATTCCGGGTCCTTACATAGGGAGCAAGCAGAGATTTCACCGTCTGCTCATCTGTTTTAACTCGAAAAAATAGAGTTGGAAACGCACATGTAGGCCAATCATGGATTTAGATGGTGCTTTCCTCAAGTGGGACATAAAAGGGCACCTCTTAGCTGCTATGGGATGAGATGGTGATAACAGGATAGTTCCTATTGCTTGGGCAGTGGTGGAGGTCGAAAATGATAGTAATTGGGATTAATTTCTGAGATTATTGCCTGGAAACTTAAAGTTTGGAGATGGAGGGAATGTTTCCACAATTTCTGACAAGCAAATTGTTTGATTTAAGTTGTAAATTTGTGAATTTAAGTTGTGATTTTGTAAGAACTCAACTTTAACCTAAGTTGGTTTGCATTACAGGTTTTGGTTAAAGTCGTGCACACAGTACTTCCTCAAGCTAAGCACAGACAATGTGCACGCCATATCATGGAGAATTGGAGGAAGGATAATAAAGATATGGAGCTACATCGTTTGTTTTGGATGATTTCTCGAAGTTATACACAGGGCGAGTTTACTGCCAATATGGAAGATTTGCAAAGGTATAATCCGCAAGCTTTTTGGACCTTGCAAGACCAACATCCTCACTCTTGGTCTAGAGTGTTCTGTAGGGTTGGAACTTGCTGCAGTGACATTTTGAATAACTTGAGTGAGTCCTTTAATAGAACAATTAGGCAAGCTAGGAAAAAACTATTATTGGACATGTTAGAGGATGTTAGGCGGCAGTGCATGGTAAGGACTGAGAAAAGAAGTAGGCTGGCTGAAAGATTGAAGACAAAATTTACAAAAAGAGCACATGAGGAGATAGAGAAGATGATTCAGGGTTCAAGTGCTTGCATTATTCTAATGGCTCGCAACAATCTGTTTGAAGTTGAAGTAGGTGGAACAAGCTTCAGAGTTGACATGAATAAGAGGACGTGTGGGTGTAGAAAGTGGCTCAAACCATAGAGGAAAGGCAATCCTGGTAGGCCATCAAATTATGCTAGAAAGAAGGGGAGAAATGAAGCTTCATCATCATCTAGTTCCGCAAGAATTGATCATCAATTTCGAGTGATCACGTGTTCTAACTGCAGGGAGGAAGGTCACAATAAGACCTCTTGTAAAAATCAAAGACGTGAGAGACCACCAAAGCAGAGAAGAGGAAGACAAAGGAGGATCCAAGTTTAGATTTGTTTGTTTTGTGATTATTTGTTCTTGTTCGGTTTGTTTGTTCTTATGATTTTTGTTCTTATTGTTATTGTGTGTGCAATTAGGAAACATAAGGCACACAAGACACTCATGGAACCCAAAGCACACAAGGCACACCAGCACAACAACAACTTCAAATTCTTCCATAAGTGTTGCAAGGAAGACTTATGTTATGTTTAAAGACTTCTCTATGTTTTGTTTTAAAGACATCTCTATGTTCTCTATAACTTATTTGCTTATGTTTTGGATATTGTCTTTTCTCACTTCACACATATTTGCTTATGTTTTAGATTTCTTTGTTGTTGGAAACTGAATTCTCAAAACTTCAATGGATGTTATTTGTTTCTATTTAGCATGTTTGGTACATGTTCTATTCTCTTTGGTTATTAGAGTCAACTTTGATTTAAATGATCCAAAATACTTATAACATATAACCAAAAGAAATCAACAACCATACATTGAGTTTAACCAAACAACTAACATAAACAAAATCAATACTCCTCTAATTCATCACATGCTTGACAATAACATGAGTTTTTCCATTAACCAAGTCCATAACACAATAGACAACTACCAAAATCAAGAAACAAGTTCCCACAATCAACGACCACTTTGTCTGCTTCTTCAGTTGTTCAATAGAAATTTTACTCTTGTCCAACTCTTCCTTGAGTTTTTCGATCACTACTTTGATATCTTCAAACTTAGATTTTGCATTCTTGAATTCAATTTCCATTGCTCCTATTTTCGGCAAAGCAGCTTCAATTTCTTCATAAACCACATCTTCAACCCATTAAAAAAAATACTTCTAACTCACCAAAAACAACAATACACTTAATCAAAATTTACAAATGTGAAAAAAGATTTCAAAATTTACTTACTATTAATAATGAATCGGAAATCTTACCTCTTCTCTACTTATGCAACAAACGAAAGGCCTACCGGGATTATCCTTTGACTTCGATGTGAAGATTTGAACACCCAAACCACACACATACCTAGAAGGAAATCCACGATTTGAATTTACCGAACTAGAAGATGATCCGCAACTCATTCTTAATCGATCAGTATAAAAAAAGAAGAGCAACAATATGACAAAAGAATAAATTTGGCAGAGAAGAGAAGAGAATAACTAGGGATTTAAGATTGGGATTTGGGGATTTTAGCAATTTTCGTCTGTTTCGTGCGTTTCTCCTTTCATTTTTAATATGTTTTACAGATTTATGAAATGCTGCGTTTCATGAAACAGGACGAGATTAACGACAGTAAACGGGGTTAATGATTTCCGTTACTTGAGTTAACGATGGGGTTAAACTGATTGGTCAACGCAAATTTTGAGTTTTATTTTGAAAGTCATTTTGGATAACTAATTTGGAGGCGTGTGAGTTGAGTATTTGATCTACCCATTTTTGTAAGTTGGACGTTTAATTGACTTTTTTCCATTTATAAATCTATTAAAAAACTAAATTCATACTCAAATCTTTAATGGTGAAGAGCCCAAGATAACTTTATGAATGAAAAAAATCTTGTAGTTTTCATTAATCCACATTACCTCCTGTTACCAACAACAATTTTATCCTCTTTTTACCCTTATATGAAAATAATATCATTTTAATAATATACTAGATGATATCCCATGCTATACACGAGTTTAATTTTTATATGTAAATTTATTAATTTTATGTATATAAATTTGATATATATATACTAAAAATTAATTTATAATTGTTGACAAAAAAATTAATTTATAATTAATAGTGATGATCAGTGTTGTACACAGAATATATCTTTTGATCTCTGTTGATTGAGGTTTTGATGCATTATAATTTTCGTATATAAACTTTTTTGACTCGTGTCATTTAAGCTTTTAGACACATATTCAATTTGTTTTTAGACTTGTATTTAATTAAGATTCTTGACCCATATTTATCTAGGGTATTAAATCCATATTCATTAGACTTTTATATCCATGTTGATTTAGATTTCTAGACATTTAATAATTTAGTAAACATGAGTAATTGTTCATTTAGTAATATAAACTTGTATTTAAAAATTGTTCTTATTTTTTATCTTAAATATATTTTTTAAAATTTAAGATATTTTAAATATATACATTTGAAATTTAATTTTAGCAATATTTAGCTTTTAATTTTTTTTACATCTCATTAACAATTTGTTATTTATTAATCTGAAATTAAACATTATTGTATATTTTCTATAAATATATCTATCTGTATTAACACTTAAAATATATATAAATACATATTATACTATTATGTGACGATATAAAAGTAAGGGATTCGTATATAAATTAATATTTAATATTTATGTGAATTATAAATTATTTTCAATTAAATTAAATACAAACAAATGTCTTATAATTTGAAATATAAATTAATCCGTTTGAAAAAAATGAAATAAAAATTATATCGTTTTCAAACACACAAATTCTACTATATAAAAATTAAAATTATACACATAACTAATATAACTTATCAGAATATAAATTTTTATGCTGAAACAATAGTTATGTTCTTGATAGTTGTATGATATTATGTTTTTATAGAAAAAAGAACATATAGAATATTTTTATTTTTATTTTTGTTTTGAATTAATTTTTTGTTATTTGATTTGCATATTATATAGGAACATATAATTTCAAGTTAGAGGAGACGATGAATTTCAGTTGGCTTACTTTTTTTTTAGATTATCTTCAAAAGAATTGAGTTGTCCAATATTTAAAAATTGATAATAACTGAATAGTCTAATACTCAAAATTTAAGAATTTTTCTTGACCAAAAAAAAAATTAAGAATTTTTTAAAAAAAATATATATATATACATATATCATGAATAATAAGATATATTTACCCATTTAAAATTATCATATTTAGATAACTTATTTATAATCTAGGTATTTCTTATATATTCTATAAATTTTAATATATAAAGTGTAATCAACTATTATTTCTAGAGTATAAAATGATAATCTTAATAGATTCATAACGTGTTTGTATTCTAAATTTATTTTAATATATAGTCTATATTTTAGTTCAATGGTTCAAAATAATGATTTTAATGTGAAAAAATAAATAATAATTTTAATAAATTAATATTGGGTTTTTAGATATATTTTATCTGTTATTTCAATCTATAAACTATATATTATAGTATATTAATGTGTCTATATTCTTATAGATTAAGAATTATTTGTTTGTACTCGAAATTTTGTTTGTATTAATAGAATATGCTTTTATATTTAAAATACTAAGTATATAAACAAATAAAATTAGGAGACTATGATGTGATCTAAATACGTGTAAACTTGTATTATATTAATGTGTCTATATTCTTATAGATTAATAATGATTTGTTTGTATTCAAAATTTTGTTTGTATTAATAGATTATGCTCTTATATTTAAAATACTAAGTATATAAACAAATAAAAGATCTAAATACGTGTGAACAATTTTTGTTTTGTTTTGTTATATTTCTAAATATTTCTAGTATTAATAGGGATTATTAATATACATTCATACAAATTTTTTATTTTTGAAATTTAAAAGTTTTAAAATAACTAACTAATTAATTAAATAAAATATTAAGTAGTAAAATATATCAAAAATACAATGTAATTTGATTACAATTTTATTTAATTATAATGTCTTCCTCGTAACAGATTTTTTTATAACAATTCATAAACTTAAATAGACTAATATATCAGGAGTTTAAGTTAATGCTATGTTTTATTATGTAAGAGATTATTATATTATTATATATTTAAATTAAAACAAATCTTTATGTATTTGAATTATAACAAATTAGAAATATTAGGTAGATAATTAGTTAAAAGAATCTTATCAAGAGATAATAATAATCAGTTAAAGAATATTATAAAATTTTATCAAGAAATAAATTTTTATTATAAAAAAAATATGAATCTTTTAACGTTACCGTGTTATTATATATAGAGATTAGAAATATCCTTAAACATTATAAGAATATTCAAATAAATAAATTGTTAGTAATATACATTAAACCAACAAAAATCAAAGTTTAATTGGTTAAAGTTTACTTTAATTGTATGTTTTTATTGAAATCGAATTAAAACATATAATTAGTTTTAAAAATAATCTTATCTAAACAGAAAAAAAATTAGATTAGTTAAAACAAATCGACAAATCAAAACAAGTCAATGGATTTAAAATCTCTATTATAGAGATAAAGCTTAAATATTTTGTAAAAAATTAAAAAATTAAATTTGACGAAAAAGAAAAACAAAAATATGAAAAACTAAGTACATCCTATTAGGATTAGGAGAATTGTTTTTAATAGATATTTATTAGGATTAGGAATATAATTATTGTATGACAATACCCTAAATAATCTCATGATTGTGTATTGATGTTATTTGAAGTTATATGATGTTTGTTAGATGCTTAAACATTAAGTAATGTTATTTAACTTTAGATTAAGAAATTACAAAGTTATATTAATTTAAAATTATATTCAAGAGATTAGAATTATAATAGATTAATGATTTTTACTATAAGATAATCTCAAAGAAAACATATAGGCGAGAATGTTAAGTTTGTTGGTGTTAATATTAGTTAGATTAAAAAATATTTAATCTAGATAATAATAATCAATTAATCAGATATAGAATCTTATCAGGATATAATTGTGTGACAAATATTATGTAAATTTTTCCTAATAACAATACGACCTAGTCCAAAGCAGACAATATAACACGGTATTTAAGTTAATGTTACGCTTTTATTATATATAGAGATATTAATACAAAAAATTTAAAAGATTATAAGTAACTAAACACATTAAATATGAGGATTTTGGTTGGTGATACATTAATATTATTCTCTCAAATGTAAGAGATACCATTTCTCTTCATTCTTCTTCTTCATTAGTTGTTTCTCCATTTTTTAAAAACTCAAGGTGAAGATATAATATTCAGGCAAATCTTAGTAGTTTTTCTTTTCTTATTACTATGTTTGTTGAGATTTTAATGACAAAGATGGTTTCCATGTATTGTTCAACTAGGAGTTTATGTTTCCAACTTGAGTTGTGTTTTTTTCCGTCAAAGATTGTGTATTTATAAATATTCTTTGATTGCACAAAAATACTTATTTAATTAGTCTTATATAGAACTATAATTTCTGGATTATATAATATAAATTATTCAGATCGTAAGTAGATAGTTACTGTCTCAACAGATTTAACTAGTAAAACTAGTGTATCTTGCATAAATAGGATAACTAGCTTTGTTAAAACTATTCAATTATCTAGTATAATTGGAAGAACTGGAAAACTAGTACTATTGGTTTAACTAGTATATCTATCACAACTTGTATAACTAGCAGAACTAAAACATCTAATATATAGTAATGTCAATTTTCTTCTTTTCACAAGACAATGAATAGTAGTTCTATGGTCATACGTTTTGACTATGGAGGATACTATACAAAAAATTGTGATGACGTATAATGGAATAAGATCAAAAATATTCTTTAGTGATCAAGAGATCTATGGAAGAATTCACTTATTTGGAGTTGATTGAGGAAATAAAGAAGAATATTAGGATACTTGAAGCTTCAATAATGTTGAAGTTAAGTTACATTCCATTGCTAGAATCCAAAGAGGCAAACATATATCATGGAGATGTATTAGGATACTTAATGGAAGAGAGTAAAAATCAACGTAAAAATATTTTGCATGTGGAGCTCATTCGAGCTATAAAACAAAACCAGAGTTATGAGCAACTTCTAATATATGATCTAGGTAGTGGAGCTGATGAAAGGAATGAAGAGATTGAAAGTGATGCTAGAGTTACTGGTAGTATGGTTTCTTTTAACACAGAACTTAAAGTATCATATGAGTTGGCTATGTTAGATAATGTTCCTCATATTTCAGTTGGTGAAAGTTATTCACTTGAAGAAGTTGCTTACGATGTTGATATTACACATGATGTACAAGAAGATCAAACTGTAAGTCTTGAAAGGGAAGATGGTATGAATTTGAGTATAGGTCAAGAATCTGGGAGTAAGAAATCAGTGCAAGATTTGGTTGAGAAAGTTGTACATCGAAACTGTTTTGAAGTTGCTACAATCAAGTCGCCAACCACATTGTTAGTGTTAAAATGGTGTGGTAGTTATTGTAGTGGTCTCTAAGAGTAGCAAAGCTCAAAAATTCAAATTGTCTTTCAGTTAGAACTTACAACAAGATGCACACATGCTCTCGTGTTGCGACGAGTACAAGCAGAAATAGAAGAAAAGGCACACTATGAATAGTTGCATTTGTTTTGCATGAGGATTATCCAGGTCAGTTTGACACTCTAACCCCAAAAAATCTCATAGGCTTGATTCAAGGAAAACGTGGTGACAAAATTTCATATTCTACATCTTTTAAAGGGAATCTTTTATGATATTGCCTTCTAATTTGCACATGTTGGATAGATGAATTATAGCACAGTAACACAAATTGAATGTTATGAAGAGAACAAGTTCTAGTACATATTCATCTCGTTAGGAGCATGCATTAAAGGAGTTAAAAATTTGAGAAAAGTTATCATTGTGAATGAGACGTTTCTTAAGACTAGATATCGTAGAGTGCGTATAGTTGCTACTGCTTCGGATCAAGACCATCATCATTATCTCAACACGGATACTGCATATATCATTTATCCTAGAATGTGAAGGCATGTGTCCATGGCATTAACAAAGAATTGGTGGCAAAGAAGTTCAAAGAATGCACTAAAGCTTATACAGAGGTTGATTTCCGACTAGTGTATGATGCTTTCAGGAAATGATACCTCAAAGCAGCTGATTATTTGAATGAAAATGTTAATGAAAGAAAATGGGTAAGATGTTATTTCCCTGGAGAAAAATACAACATTGACACTACAAATTGTGTTGAGTCTATCAGTGTTGATTTAGATAAGCAAGGGATTATTCTTTATTGTCAATGATTGATGCACTTGTTGGAAAAATTGTTGAATGGTTTAATAAGAATATGGAATGCTTATGTTGAAATATATCCATCACAAAACCTAGTAGCCTTTTTTGTTGGTGTGTTGCATACAAGATGTCAGATTGTGAAGAAGTTACCAGTGAAGGAGTTAAATAGCTTTCTACTTGAGTATAGTGTGATTGGACATGAAGGCAAAGACTACTTGGTTGATTTGACAAGAAAAAGATGCAGCTGCAATTATTTTGATATAGACAAATACCCATGCGAAAATACACTTACAGATGCCATGGCACATACGAGTACAAGAAATGAGCTCTGTGTACATGAGTTGTGCTCTACATATTATCTAATGGAACAATAGATATTGGCTTATTCTAGGACTATTATCCAGTTTTTCATGAGTCTGACTAGAATTTTCCTGCTCATATACAAGGTTTTTATGTCTTACCTCCAGACTATATCAAAAGAAAAGGATGAACACAAGAGGTTATGTACCCATCAGTTGGCGAGTATCAACGAAGATCTAATCAAACATTACGACATTTTCTTTGATGATAATTTGGTACTGGTATTTAGATATAGCTGGTAGGAATAACTTATTCGTGTTAGCAATTACTATTTCTTATGTAGGTACAATTTCTATAACAAGTTCATTTGTCGGATGCCATTTGTATACAACTAGTGCAACTAGCTCTAATTCAAAAACTCGTTTAACTTAAACAACTAGTTTTACTATCGAGTACAGCTAGAGAAAAAATATATCATTATTTCAAAGTTATAAACTCAACCACCAATCTAATTATATGATAATAACTTCATATTATTGTAAATAACGTTGACAAAATCTAATAAATTCATTTTTTGGTAATTGGTTACTAAACCCTAACCCCTTTATACTTTTATAGTTAGTTTCCAAACTATGACACCACTATCAAGTAAATCATACAAAAAATCAAATTTTTGTAGTATGGATAAATAAAGAGATAGTTAATGTAATTTAATTACACATTGAAGAGCCATAAATTTTTAGTTTTACTAAAGTTTAACTAATTATAAATTTTAAACATTAAAGTTCAACTAGCTCAACTATATGCAATTTTGGCGGTGCACATGTAATTTTTATTATTTTTTTACTATTTTGCAGCGCACATATTTAGCTTTATTATATAAAAATACTTTTGGCACACATGTTTATTTTTATTATTTTTTAAAATAATTTGTGGTACACATATTTAAGTTGTTCTAGTTGGACGAAGTATGACATACCTAGAAATTCCCTAAGTTATCGTAGAATTCGAGTTGTACTAATTGTACCTAAACCAATAGTAATAAAATCCAAATCCATTGAAATGTGTTACTCAATACAAAAACAAAAAAATTGAAATCACGTTTCTATCCCTTACGGTTTTTCAGTTCCCCGGTAAATAGAGTCTTGAGCCATTGTGACGTTGTCCTATGTTCTCGTAGGACAAAGGAAACCTCCATACCAGTTACACCCTCCAAGGTCTCTATATTAGTCTTCTGGCCAAAAACCATCTAATCTTTAGTCTCTACATTAATTTCCTCACCAACAACGATCATCATTAGTCTCTATATTAGTCTTCTCTCCAACAACCATCTCATCATTAGTCTTTACATTAGTCTCCTTGCTAACAATAGTCTTGGAACCAGCTACACCCTCTATGGTAGCATTCATCTCATCAATAGTCTCCTCACCAATAACCGTCTCAGCATCAGTCTTTTTGCCAACATCATCGCCTTTACCATCCTCTACTATATTATAATCATCCTCAAGTGTACTAGATTAACCATCATCATCATCATTATCCTCGGCTCTACCATCATTATTACCATAATTATAGCCGACATTACCATCTTCCTCACTATAACTAGCACCCACCATATTAGAAACATAATCAACCACATACTGAAGTTTCTTATCCATAATTTCAACACTTCCCATTCATTTTCTCAAAACCTTTCTCCATAGCCTTCATAATCCTTTTTCCAATTGTTCTAATTCATTCACATCCCCGATTTGAAGGATTTTCCTGCATAGAAGTTGTCTCAATTAATCTCTCAGGAATTCATTAAGGTGTTGGTTGAGATGCTTCATGAGGTGCTTGTTAAGGCGCTTGCTGAACATCTAAAAGTTTTCTCATAATATCTTCCCATTTTGTTCTATCAGAACCTTGTTACAACCATCAACAATAGGATCAAAGATAGGCATTTCCATCTCCTCATCATCCACGATTTGAGCCATAAGTAACCCCTTTTCACCCTCATGTAATAGAATACTACAAATTGCCTGAAAGATAATAGAAATTAAAATAGTTACACAAGTTAAATCCGTTAAACAAGTTGTCCCAATCAAACAAGCTAAGCTAGTTAATTAAGTATATAACGGAAGTAATACTAACCTGTGTATATTCAAATGCGTCATATATTTCTCCGAGACTAAATACTCTTGCACTTCCATCTTTAAATCTTTTTTTACATCCTTGGACAATCTTTGCGTGCACCTCGAACTCCCAATCTAAATTTTCTTTTCAGAGATGAAATGCACTCAAATGCTAATGCATGCACAAAAAAGTGTACTAATTAGACAACTAAAATCAACTAAACAAACAAAACCAATTAAATTATACTCCATATATTCCATGAAGTTTGATTTTCTAAATATATATTTATGTTTTACAAAGTTTGATTTTTGAAATAATTAAATTTTTTTTTACAAAATAATTCATTAAACTAATGGTTATATCAAGACTACATTCATGTTGTACAACACTAGCTAAAAGAAGAACTCTTTTTGTTTACCTAGAACACTAGTTATGAAGTACAACTCTATATGTTTTTTTTTTACTCCTCTTTTGTTTCCTTTTAGTCTTATTTTTCTTAAACAAGAAAAAAGCATGAAAAAAAGAAAGAAAAAAGCAATTAGATTTCTTCAAATGTGGAAGCTTGTAACTGTTTGATCCTCTAATTTTCATATATTCCTATGCAAAGTAAAAAAAAATCCGACTGGCTTGTTTCGATGGGTATTCTTCACAAACTATTTCTACCACCAAAACAAGTTCTTCTATCGTCTTCGGATATACCTTGAAGTGTAGTTGTTGAATGGCACTAAAAAACATGATCTAAAACATTCAAATCTAGTAAATTAGTTGGGTGACACATCAAACGAATATCAAACCCATGAAGAGAAGCCACAGCTCAGAATTCTTGATATATCATCATGTTTTCTTGCATTATCTTATTGAATAAAGATATGTTTTCCAAAATCTTCTTGGGGCCATATTTCACGAATTTATGGAAGAACTTTTCCAATTAAAACCTCTTTTATATCTTCTCTTTTAATGGAGGTTATTAGCTTTAACTCCAAAGTTCTTGCATCTCGATTTCTACTCCGTCTCTAGGCCAGTTGTATTTTAACAAATGGAAACACTCCTAATTTCCAGGAAACACCTCATTTTCTTCTTCATCAAATCTTGGATGAGCTATAGCAGCTCAAAAATAATAACTTTTCCAATAAACTTTTTACTTTGACATGTACGATACAGCTCTTCCTCAGTCGGAAGAAGATAATACTTATTTGTCTTTTTTTCATGTAAAACTATTTTTCATCAATATGTACAACATTGTACATATCAAGAAATTTCGGGTGATCGAGCATGGTACTATTGTCGAGCATGAAGACACAAAATTCTGGTCGAGCTCTCATATTGTTTTCCCTCAAACTTGGCTTGATTGCATTCGTATGACGCTTAATGAACCCTTTTTTCAGACACCAATGCAAGGTTGTAAGACTCATATTCAAAGAAGCCACCAATGATCTTAAAGTTTTTCGACGATGGAGTGAAATGTTAGCAACTCGAGCAAGATCAATTTGGGATTTCTTTGGACCACATCTATCCTTCCTCCTATGTGCTACATCAACAATTTCGTCAGTCAGAATATTTTTAGCTCATCGCCAAATTCGTTGAACCGTTTGTAAAGGTAGTGATAATAAATTGGAGACTTCTGTTGTTGTAGTATTTTTTTATGTTTTCATTGACACTTCTTTGCAATTGAGCATGATAAACCTCTAATCTTTCTCCATATGTCATATGTTTACTATGAACCATAGCTTCTTAAGAAACATATTTACTTTCTGTTGTAAGAAAAAAATACATTATTGTAAGATATTGACATAAAATATTTAAGGTAAACATAATATACAACTATATTGTTAAATTAAAAAATCTTAGAGTTTGAATTGTATATGATATTGTCGTACATGAATAAAGAGCATATAAATTTTTTTTAATTTCTAAAGAATCATTCAATGGAAATATAATAAAGAAAATCAATTAATAAGGAAAAAAAAATTTACATGGTGGAATTTCATTTAAATCTTCATTGCCACTTTCTTCACTTGGTGGAATTTCATTTAGATCAAACAAAAATTCACTTTTGAGGTACATCCACATCAATATTGGAATCCATGAAAAATGATTAAATGGAGTAATTTCATTGGATTGCTTTTATAAGTAATCAAAGTTAAGAAAATATTTCTTTGTTAGCTCCATTGTGAAATTTAAATTTTTCATTCCTAATTGATCATGTGAATTTGGTTCCGAACTGAAAATTTTATCTAAATTTGTATACCTAATATTAATACATGGCTTAAATTTAACTCCATTACATAATATTACTACATGGAGTAAATAATAAGGCATGGTGGAAGTATAATGATCACTAGGAACGGATTCTAGGAGTAAGGTAGTGGCTAGGCATCCTCAATTCACAAGTAACACGTAAAACATATTAATTAATTAGTTGAATACAATATTTTTCTATTTCTTAATCTTTGTGCAAATTACAAAAAAATAAATTTCATGGAACAGAGAGAGTATTTGTTAAGCTAGTTAAAGTAATCAAACCAATTAAGTGAGTTAACAAATTAACCAAAGTTGTGTTAGTTAAACAAGCTATTCAAGTTAGACCTGTTTATCTCCATGTATGAATTCAAACTAGATGTAACTAAGATTTACCTCCAATGGCAATATGAATCCGGGAAATGTCCAACTTGGCTGCACAAAACCATTCCACCGATTTAGAAATTTCTAAACTTGTTTCATAAATTCATCAGATGTAAATCATTCCGATGGATACCTCTCACACAATTGTAGATCATCGACCCCCTTTAGTAAGAAAGAGTCCATTAGTCCTCCAATATTCTTAGGCACCCTATGTATCATAATTTCAAAGAAATGCATAACTGCCATCTTCAACCTATCATTTGTCTTTCATTGCAAGAAGCTTCTTCAAAACGTCATTAACTTCTTGTTTAGCACCCTCTCCAAAATACTTCTCCATGAATCTCATATTTCCCAACTCGTCATGGTTTTTTGGGTATTGGTGAGAGTACAATCCACTAATCAAAGTATGTTCCTTTAGTGAGTAAAGAATCGGTATACCGTTCACAACAAACCAACATTCATTATCATTGTTTGTAAAAGCAATGACAACATTCCCATCAGCTTGGGGTGCCATGCAAATGGATATAAAAGAAATGTTTGAAGTGAGAGTGCTCCTTGAACCATCTCCTCTTTGTGACTCCAAGACTCAGGTCCTGTTTGTTTGCTGTTCGCTGGCGACCGCGACCAGCGATAGCGACCGCGATCAAAAATTTAGTTTTATGTTCGTTTGGTAGTCCTTTTGTTCGTTTCGCAGTCGCAGCGACCAGCGATTACTTTTATTATTTAATTTTTTAATAATATATAATTATAAAAAATGACATAAAAAATTGTATGTAAATTTGAATTATAAAATGTTGATAACATTTAGCCAAAAAAATTATGAAAATCAAATAACAAATAATATCATATTTATATATTATTTATTCAAAAAATATTTATACTTACCTAATTAAATATTATAAATATAAATTTTATTTTAAATATTTGTAAATTTTGTTTTATTAAATTTTTATATATGAAATTATTATATTTATTTTAGTAATTATATTTTATACAATTTTACTGTTATTATTTTAAAATTTAAATTTATTTATTTAAATTATTTTTAATTAATTAATTTTTTGGTCACTGGTCTTGTTCATTTGGGAGTCACTAGCGATCAATACTAGCGATCTGGTTGCTGAATTTTTTAGCGACTTAAAATTCCAATCGTTGGTCGCTGCAACCAGTCGCTGAACCAGCGACCACCAAACGAACAACTTTTGGTCGTGGTCACTAGTCGCGGCCACAGCAAACGAACATGGCCTCTCAATAATCATCACGGCTTTTAAAGGATCACACCTTGTAGCAAGCTTAGGGTGATATAGATATATATCGAATATGAATACCAACTTACCCGGTGCTTTGGCTGCTAATGATGTAGTCAAAACAATTAGCAATTGAATTATTTCTACAAATTTCAATATTAGATATTTAAGTTATACTAGTATTGCAAGCTATTCTATATTTTCTAGTTATCCTAATTATTCTAGTTGTACTAATTAGTTAAATATATACTAGTTATTCTAATATTAATTGACAAACTGTTTGTAACGATGAATTAATGTTGTCTTCTTCCTGGTGTTTGAGGACGATATAAGAGTTTTTTGTATGCACAATTACCAAAAGTATCTGCATCATTAAAAAACAACAAAAAAAAATGAATTATCAATTATAATACTAATCATAAGGTTGAACTAACTTGTGATAGTCAGCAAAAGTTAATACTTAGTCTATAAGTACCCAAAACTAAGAATTCAAAAATCTCAAAAGTTATCTAAATTAATATACTTTGATCTTAAAAATTTCCAACCAAAAATCTAAGATAATTAAAAAAAAGTTGCAAAAACATGGAAACATAACAGAAACTTTCATGATTTTGAAAGTTTAACTTCTAAATATCAAGTGAAAGAATTGATACTTCATAATTCTAACATAACCAAACTCAAAGATTACCGAAAATTACAAGAATTGAAAAGATTCAAAAAAAACTTCGAATTTAGCAGAAAATTAACAAGCAAGAAGTTTCGAATAAAAAAGAAAAAGAATCGATTGAATCCATGAGGTTCTAGGAGAAGATAATAGAAAAGGGTTTTAATTTGAGAAGATACTACTAAACAATAAAATAACTCTATCTCTTTGACTCTGATTCCTCTCTCGGGCTTCAGTCCAAACAATCTCTGGCAAACCTTCGACCAAATCCAACAAGGCAATCGTCAAGGTTAACCATCTAAAAACCTTTCTTCTTCTCTAGAAGATATCAACAACGCATCTCGCTCACTACTAGAGACCGTTGATCTAGCACAAGATTCAACGCAGCAAATCAATTCAGGATCTAATCAAGAGAAACACACTGAACGACGTTGAACCAGACGGTGACAAGAGGGCAGTGGTTTAATGGATCACCAGATCATAAAAAACCTTAGATCTATGTCGATTCAAGATGATTAAGCGATATATCTACCGATCGCATGCAACTACACCCACAGTTGCAGAAGATAATCGCACCTTAATAGGTAAGTTACTCAACCTTGAATCTCATAATATTACCGAAGTCATGATGTGTTTACCTCTAATTTGGAGACTTCAAAATAGAATCAAAGATACGGTTCTAAGAAAGGATTTCTTTAAATTTAAATTCGAGTATGAGGAAGATCTTCAAGAGATTCTGAAGTTCAACTATTGGAACTTTGAGGACTGGGGAGTCATAGTGAGGAAACTAGATAATCAATTTTTTGAGGAGATGCTTAATCTAGTTCCACAGTGGATTAGATTATCGGAAATTCATGTAGTTCATTTCACTATGACACCTATCTAAAGCAGTGGCCAACTCCATTGGCGAAGTCATGGAAGTGGATTATGACCATGAAAAAAATCAACGGCATAGTTTTGTTAAGGTCAAAATCCTCTTTGACATTAAAAACCCGACCAAAGAAAATTGAACCTTAAAACTTCCTACGGGTGAGCTCATCACCATTAAAGTGGAGTTTGAAAGAGTTAAGAAAATGTGTCAGCTTTGTCGAAGGCTAACACACAGGGAAGTCAAATGCACACAAGGATATACAACAAAAGAAGCAGACAAAAGTAACCAGTTACCAAGGAGTATGCATAACACTTAAGCCCCAAAAACCAAAAAATCAGAAGGGACTCTAGGAGCAACATCAAAGAACTCTAAGCCTGGAAGTGACAACAAAGCTCTAACTATGGAAGAAGTTGCTACAATACTGGACAGGGAGAAGCTAATTCACAGGGGGGAAGAGCACAACCCAACAGAATAACCAACAGTTAATGGTCTACGAGAAATCATCAAACAAGCTCAAAAGACTGAAGGATAGCCATCAAGTGATTCACATTACTAATGCTATTGTCATCAAAGAAAAAGCAACAAAACTGACAAAACTGAAAGGAATAGTTTCAGAGAATACGAAAGGCAATCACCTTATGGAATTCAAAGGTGAAATCAAGGATGGAATAGAGGATTTGTTGCAAAAAAGAAACAGAAAATACTCACTAGAGAAGGTTCCAATATGGAAATCGAGTCTGGAAAAAAAGAAGAAGGTATGGTGGCTATCCTTAAGCCAACCGAGTCCAAATGAGTATCCTAAGTTAGAACTATTAGGAACTAGGGAACACCCTGACAGTTCGACATCTAAAGGAAATACACAGGAAGCTATTTCCAGACATTATGTTCCTTATGGAAACAAAAAATGAGGAGAGATATCTTGAGTCGGTTAAGAATTGGACATGGTATGATAAAAAATATATAGTCGAACCTTGAGGTCGTAGTGGAGGTCTAGCTTTACTCTGGAAACAACAGTTCAAGGTTTTAATATTACAAGCATGCTGCAACTATATTGAAACAACAATGATTATAGGAAATCAACTAGATTATGTCACCTTTGTTTATGGTCACCCAGTAACCAGTTTGAGACCAGAGATTCTGGAAAACGTTAAAGACATTGGGAGAACCAGAACTGATCCTTGGTTCCTCATTGGTGACTTCAATGAAATCAAAGACAACAATGACATAATAGGAGGCCCCCCCATATCTCAATCCTCCTTTGACCGTTCAGATCACTCATTAGGAACTGTAGATTAAGAGATATTCTCAGTAATGGACCACATTTATCCTGGATGGGTGTTCATAATAACACATCGATCCAAAGCAGATTAGATCATAAAAATCTTAATGGATTCACCTCTTTTCGAGGACAAACACCACCTATCTTCACATAATGGGTTCTGATCATAGACTCTTGTTCACCACTAAAATAACCAGACACGGAAATCACTTGAAGATTTTATTTTGAAAGCGATGGGTTAGAAGAAGAGGATTCCATGACATCATAAGGAAAGGTTGGATGACAAGAATAAGTGAACTAATTGTGGGGTTATGGACTGTATCGTAGAGTGTAGAAAGGAAATATCAAAATGGAAAAGGGTCACAACTACCAACTCAGCAAAAGCAATAGTCCACACCAGGGCTACACTTGAAGCAGAAGCAACCAAACCTCAGCCCAACCTTCAAACAATAGCAAAACTCAAGGCTGATCTAATGATGCAATGCTTAGAAAAAGAGTCATTTTGGAAGCAAAAATGCAAAGAAAAATGGCTAAAACAAGGAGACCAAAACACGCAGTTTTTTCCATAACTATGTTAACATCAAAAGAGCAAGGAATAGTTAGTTATGCCTTCAAGATAGATACAGAAATTTACAATTTGAAGATGCCTCCAAAGGAAACATAGCAACATATTTCTTCAAGGATCTATTCCAAAGTTCAAAGCCAGTTGGAATACGTGAGGCTCTGCAGATATGACCACAAAAGTAACATGCCAGATGAATCAAAGATTAAATGCTCCTATCACTGAGGAAGAAATCATACACGCTACCTTTAGAATTAGAGGAGACAACTCACTTGGTCCCGGCATGACATAAACCTTTTTCAAACCTTTTGGCCAACCATTAGAGAAAGAGTGATCACATACATCTCTAAGGCCTTTGAGGAGGGGACTTTCCTGGAAGAATAGAATTACACACACATTGCTCTCATACCTAAGACTCCTAACCCTACAGAGATGAAAAAGTACAAGCTTATTAGCCTTTGCATGGTCATATACAAGATTCTCTCCAAAATTATTACTAGGAGACTACAACCCATTCTACCAGATATAATCTCGGACACTCAAGGAACCTTCACAGGTGGTAGAATCATAACTAGCAAAATTCTACTAGCTCATGAGATTATGCACCACCTAAACATGCATAAGGAAGGGAACCAACAATTCATGGCCATCAAAACTGACATGTCAAAAGCTTATGACATATTAGAATAGATCTTTTTGGAAGAAACATTAAGAAAGCTAGACATTAAATAACGATGGATCAAGCTAGTCATGCACTATGTTAAATCTGTCTCTTTTTATGTAATCATAAATGGCTCATCATATGGGTTTGTTAAACCAAGCAGAGATATAAGACAGGGAGACTCGCTTTCCCCCTTCCTCTTTGTCCTGGGAACTGAATCTCTTATCCATATTATGACAAAGGTGATTAAGGCTAAGAAATTGACTGGAATCAGATTTAATAACACATGACCTACAATACAACATCTATTATACGTTGATGACATTCTATTCATATGTAAAGCTATGCCTCATGAAGCGATGGCACTCAGGACATGCTCAAAATAGTATGAAAGCATCTCAGGGCAAGGCATAAATTTTGATAAATCAGCAATTGCCTTTGGCTCAAAGGTACAAGCTAAACATCAAAATACCGTCAAAAACATCATTGAGATCCACTCTGGTCACAAAATTGGTAAGTATTTAGGTCTTCCAGAATGCTTTAAGGGGTCAAAGAAAGGAATTTTTGACTATATAACTGACAAACTGCAAACCAGAACGAATAATTGGTATGCAAAGACTCTATCCTTCGGAGGGGAAGAGATACTCATCAAAGCGGTGGCCTTGGCCTTTCCTGTATAGGCTATAACCTGCTTCAGATTGTCAAAAAGAACATGTCAAAATATAATAAGCGCAATGATTCTGTACCTGGTGGAATTCTTCCGAAAACCAGAGAAAAATAGCTTAGATCTCATGGAAAAACCTATGTAAATCATAAGAATAAGGAGGTATTGGCTTCAAGAACATTGTGAAATTCAACCAAAACAAGCCTGGAAACTCTTTAGTAAGCCTAACTACCTCCTAGCAAGAATTTACAAGACCATGTGTTATAGGCACTCGGACTTTCTACACTATACAGTGAGCACTCGACCTTTTTATGCCTGGAGGAGCATCTATCATGGATGAGATCTACTAACAAAAGGACTGATAAGGCAAATAGGCAATGGGGATGAAACCTTTGTCTAGACTACTAATTGGATTTTGGATGACAAACCAAGACCTCTTATCAACAAAACAACACAATTCAGTCTCTTCTTTAAAGCCTCGGAAGTAATAAGGAATTCAACTTGGAATATCATAAAGTTAAAGAAACCTTCATTGACATGGATGCCAGGAAAATATTAAAGGTTCCTCCTAACTCAACAAAAGAAGACACATGGATTTGGGGATATAATACCTCTGGTAATTATTCAGTTAAAAGTGGTTATTGGCTTTCAAATAAGATCCAAGAGGGAGAAGCATCGAACACACATAGCAATGTAGATTTCATCAAAATCATGAAAAATAAAGTGTGGTCACTAAAAATTCTAAAGAAGATACAACATTTCCTTTGGTGTGCGCTCTCTGGTGCCTTAGCAGTGCGAGAGAGACTCAAGAGCAGGAAGATAATAGACAGTGATTGGTGCCAAAATTTTTGGACTCAATGCTGAAACCATAAACCACTGCCTTTTTCTGTGTTAATCAGCTGTACAAATATGCATTCTCCTAACAACAATTTTTCAGTTAATTCCATATACGCGAATCTAGCATACCTTATGGCTCCACCAACCAGAGGTGTTAATAGGAACTATAACATCAAAAAATTTCTTTGTGTTTTATGGACAATATGGAAATACATGAACATAAAAGTGATTCAAAATATTACAACCGACCCTCAAGTAATGGTGAATGAGATGCATCTAGAAGTGTAAACCTGGAAAAAAACTAGAAGAATGGAGATGGATAGTGTGGCGAAAGACTTGAGTAAGCTCAAAACACAAGGAAGATTAGAGTCAGTGCATAATCATGTGGTCAATTGGAAAGTTAAATAGAAAGAGAATAACATGCTAAATGGTGGTGCTTGGATCATTTATGATAAGGAACATGGGGAACACTTACATGCAAGACACGTGCTTCTAATGACACCATCAAAACTAACTTCGGAATTTTCAGGGCCCTTTGGGTATTGCAAATCCCCATTGATCTTCAAATCATGAAGGCACAAGTTGAAATTGATAACAAAATGATTTTTGAAGCTATCACCACTCCACTCAACTGGCCAAGATTAAAACCTTGGGTACAAAGGATTCATCAACTGATCTGCAATTTTCAAGATTTATATTTCTGCTATATAAGCCCTAGTAGCAACCAGAAAGCTGTGTTTACTGCATATAATGTGGTCAATGAAAGAATATTAGTGGATTATATTGCTAGGGGTGAACCAAACTGGATCCAGGGCTTCAACCCCATATCATCAGAGAAGTAGGAAGCTCTAGCCGGCACTCTGAAGCCATTTTCCCACCTGCCTCTTCTAGGTCATATCTTAAGGTTTTAATATCCACTTTTTCAAATTTCCTTCGATAAGTCTAAGTCCTTGCGCTCTTTTTTCTGCCTTCATTCTCAGCCATGCCTTGTTGCTAAACTTCCCCCAGTCTTTTGTCTAAAATTGGGCCTCCTTAGATTAGATACTCGTTTTTTTAGGCCCTCACTCTTTTAGGCTTTAGTTTCTATAGGTTCTCACCTTGACCTTCCCCATTATTTCTGTTTGGGCCTTTCTTCTTAAGTCTCGAGCCTTAATGGGCTTCCGAATTCCCCAAAAACTTGTTTCCCGTGTCCTCCCTTCACAGTATTAGGCCAAGTTGTGGATCAGGAAGGTCAGTGCGGGCCATCAGCATCTGCACACTAGTAGTCCTTCAGAACCCATTAGCGATTCCAAGAGTCTTAGTTTCTTATTTTCTTTTCCCTTTAGTTTATTCATCTATATTAAGCCTAGGTAATTATTACCTTTTCCCTTCCTTTTTGCAATCATTATCTCTTGTCTGAGTAATAAAACCTTATTTTAGAGTGTAAATAATTTTTTATCTCTTTAATTGTCGGATTACTCTATGGCACCTTACCAAGTGGCACTTCACCAAGCCTAAACCAACCAGATCGTCTCCTTCTTGAGTCTTGATTATTGCAAAATAGGTGTGGTGCAGTCTTAAATGCAGATGGCTCACACAACGCCTAGAGAAAGAGTTCCAGCCTCCAAAATCAACCAGCTAATGAACTACGAGGCATGGGAATCCTAGTAATGATTACGGAGGTGGTGTATCTACTATAAAAGGAGCAAGGCCAAGATGTTTCAACACACCACCTCAAACACTAAAATGGATAATAATCAATGGCAAGCTCTAAATCAGTTCCAGTTTGGGAGAGAAGATCTGTCGATCTATTTTTCGGCACCAGCTTACGAAGCGATAGTGGAGAAAAATAGAAGAAGCCTGGTTGTCAAACCTTTGAACAGATGGGAGCAAAACATTCAAGAGCTCACTAAGGACTTATCTAAAGACTGGTGCTTGCAGAACTCGGTGAAGGGAAGGTTGATCAACAAAGAATATGCCCAGTTTTTCTTTGACTCAGAAGCTGACATGTACGCAATAATGAGAATGCAGCCAATATTGTACAACGGCTGGCTCGTAGCGGTTGAAAAATGGGATGGCCAACCCATTGAAATTCTGCTCGATACTATTCAGCTGTGGATCCAAATTCGATATCTTCCTCTCCAATACGCGTCTGAAACATTGGTACGGATAATAGCTGGAACCTTAGGTGAAGTGATGGAAGTGGATCTTTAGGAAGCGTCAACTACAAGACTGTATCTAGTCAGGGCTAAGATTAAGTTCAACTACGAGAATAGGCTTACTACAGAACAGTCACATGTCAAAATGGTGATAGCTTCCAAATGGAGATCCATTATGAATGGGTTTCTAGATTCCGTTTCAACTGCCAGAAAGTTATACACAACACAATTTTCTGCACCTACATTTCGACACCGGTAGACTACTTCATCAATCCAAACATTGCAGGACAGGCAAAAAACAACAGATCAGAAAGCCAGGTATCATCGGATGAAGGCTCTCTAAGGTCAGGATCATTGATCACGCAACCTTCCTTCCCATCTCTGGCTCGCAACACAATTAACAATGTCGATCAATAGGGTAACGGTAGATGATGTGCTCACCAACTCTGAAGACACCTTCATGGCATATGTCAATGCTCTACCACCAGAACTAGAAGCGGAATAAACACTGAAGAACTGCATTTCAGAGAAAATGTATTTGATACCATCAAAACAACAGAGAAACAATGATGAGGAAGCTTCGACCTCCGAGAAACCTCGAAGAGTCTCAGGATATGACCTCGTGTGCCGTACTCCCAAAGCTTTTATCTATTCCATTTTATCCTTCTTGTTAGTTTAATTTGTAGTTTTTGGCTAGTTTAGGCCTTTATCGTTAGTGGACTCTAGCACAATTTTGTATCAAAGCCTTTTGTATAGTGGATCTCAACCCACCCTATTAATATATTTCCAAAAAGAAAGGAATCGAAAGAAGTAGAAAGATGGAAAAAACATTTTTGTGAAAAGAAAAAGTGAATTTTCCTCTGTTCCTTGTAAATCGGTCGCACACTGTAAAAATCCAAGATAGGAAAAGGAGTTAGGCGTGGAAATCGTAAAAGAAAAAGAGGAGGAGATATGTAAATTGATCGAGGGTTTGAATGGGTACAATTGCCTTTTTTCTATTTTTTGTTATTAAATCTTTTTTATTAAAATATCAATATTTTAGAGAGGTTAAGTTGGCTCTATTTCAAACCAGCGAGGCCAACTCAGCGTTTGATCGAATCTTTAACATTGACTATGGTGTCATTTTAATTATAATTTACAAATGCCATCACCAATAAATGGTGATTTTAGATAGGATTTACATAATGGAACCAATATCAGCAGATTTTAGTTAAGAATTTAAAATTAATATTTAAATAACACATGGTTTTACGTAAATTTTTAAATCTATTAAAATCTACATTTAATGAACAAACGATAACATAATAAACTTTGCTAGCAACTCTTTGTCCTAATTAAATTAAAGTCAAAGTTGAAATCAAATTAAGGCAAAAGTCAGATTCTAGGCATGGGTAAAAAGCCCGAACTTGAAAATTCGAACCAAACTGATCCGAAAAAAATGGTTCATGTTTAGTTTTAGGTCTATATAATTACTCTACTGGATATTAAGTCAGCTACTCATTGGGTTTGGGTCCAGATCGAGTTATACATGTAGTTTTTGGGTACCCGAATAGAATCGAATCTATAAACAATGCTAGACATGACTACATTACCATGAAACATTTGAATAGAGTTCCTAAAATTTTGGAGCCCCCAATTTTGTTTTTCATTTATATATGTTTATATGTATAGTTAGTTATATGGTAAACTTTCTAAAAGAAAAGAAAGCTACTTAATGTCAATATCAAGTTATTATAAGGATCTATAATTTTGAGATTTAAATATTATGCAAAATTAATTAAAGGAACAAAAAAATTTCCTTTTCTTCTTCTACATAATTTTTGTCATAATTATTCTACATGTTTACGTTCTTTTTTTCCTACACAATAAAAGATGGATACCATTGTTAAAAACAATTCAGGGCTTATTAAGGTAAAAAAATTTAGTTTGTATATTTATTATCTCTGTGTATGTTTTTGATAATCATTGAATATATAATTTTCTCTACAGAAATATGAGTTCATCAAGAATATATTCATCTGAAGTTAAAAAAGAGAAAAGAAGAAAATATTTGTAAAATCACAAAATTTTCAATGCAATTCTCTTTTTAGGCATTTTAAAAAAGCAAAATCTTGTAGAGTTGGTGATGTTGATGAAACTGAGGAAATAGATGGAACTAAATATGTTGATGAAATTGATGATGTTTGAGAATAACAAATAATATAAAATTAAAACTGAATATGAAAACCAATAAGAGAATGCAAACATGCATGAGATAGGAGATGATAATGTCAATATAATTGTAGAGGATGAATATTTTACCTACGATGGACTATGACAAGAAAATCTAAATGGATTTATTATGTTATCGGAAGAAAAATATATGCTTAAAATTTTGATTACGCAATTTTGATGTATAATTTTACGAGAAAAACGCAAGAGTTATCTTTAGAAACATACTTGTTAACTTGTTTATGATATTATTGGTTTTTTTTCGACATGAATTTTGTTTAAATTTCTATAGTTTTGTATCATTTTTTGAATGTGACATCATAAAGTTCAGATCCGGCTCTATCCATAAATAAATAAACTTTTACCCTTACCGGATCCCTTACCCAGCTATAACATGATTGTTAGTCTTCTCCGCTTTCACATATCTAAACCCCCAAAAAATAAACTAGAGAAACTAGTTAACAGCTGCTCCTCTCCACATCCAATACAATCAGAGGTAAGTTGTTGTTTTTTTTGTCAACGGCAATTATATTAAAATCAAACCACAAAGGTAGAGATTCTACAACACTAAATCATAAGCATTCTCTCTTACACGACGAGCGAGAGAATCGGCTGTACGATTCAGTTGTCGTGGGATAACAGAAATAGAGAGATAATGAAACAGAGAACTTAGCCTAGAGAACTCCTCCTGGTAAGGTAGAAAAGCTGGCCACTCCTCTGGATGATCCATTATCTGCACAACCCTCTCGCAATCTGTCGATATCTCCACTTGCGTGATATGAAGTGCCAGGAGAGATGTCATTGCCCATAAGACTGCTTCTACTTCTGAATGAAGGGAAGAAAGGCTTCGATGGACTCCTCGAGCCCCCATACGTTCACCATACACTAAATCTGGAAAACAGTACCAAGCTAAGCCAGTTCGAAGGTCTGTATTCTTCCAGGAAGCATCCACAAAACATTCATAACCTGTGAAACCTTGATTAGTTGTGGAGGGGACAGTCAATGGAGACTTTTTAAGGACAATATGAAATTCTGAGGAAGTTCTGAAAGCCTTAAGTTCACTACGGGCTTCAGTCTATTCTTTATAGTCTGCTATCGCCTGAAGATTTATTTGGCGAGGATCAGAATCCTAACCTGAGAAGCAGAAGTTGTTTCTCGCTTTCCAAATATTCCAAATGATCCATGGAAAGATTTTTGTGTCATTTTGATTAGGAATCCGCCAGAACAAGTAATCAAGATTATACCAAATTGATTCCCCAAGGAAAATATTTGGTGTTGAAGGTATACTCTATAAAGCCTAAGTTTGGAGTGCAGGTGGGCATTCAAAAAGAACATGATTAATGGATTCATTATCTGAACCACATCGTGAACATTTAGTATCGCACTTAATTCCACGTTTAGACAAATTTTGTTTTATAGCAACACAACCTGATAAAGCTTGCCAGATGAAGTGCTACACTTTATTTAAACAATCTAATTTCCAAATTTTCTTGTGCAGTGCTTGGAAATTCGGACCAAATTGTCCGGTTTCTAGTATAGAAAAAGATTCTTTAGTTTGATAACCAGATTGACTAAGTAGCGTCCTGTTTTAGTAAAATGCCAACCCCAATAGTCAAGTCTTTGCCTTCTAGGTATTGGAATTCCAAGAATTATTTGAACATCATTTGGTTCAAAATATTGACGTACTAAAAGTTCTTTCCAGGTGCCCATGTTATGGTCAATGAATTGATCGATGGTCATATCAGGGAATAAGGGTGGATAGGAAGAAAAGTGGGCCTAGGAACAGTATCTGGTATCCAAGGGTCCTTCCAAATTTGGATTTTCTTCCCGTCACCAATTTTTCTAATGATACCTTTAGAGACTAAAGGTTTCGCAGAAACAATACTCCGCCACCCGTAAGAAGGGGAAGACACCATTTTTGCTGAAAAAGGACATTGATCCCTATAGTAGCGTCCCTTCATTACTTTCACAAAAAGTGAATCAGGGAAGTCAACTAATCTCCAAAGTTGTTTGGCCAGGAGAGCCGAGTTGAATTCCTCTAACGCTCTAAAACCCAACCCTCCTTCAGACTTTGGCTTACATAATTTTTTCCATTTTTTCCAGTGTATTCCCTTAGATGTCTCGGGATTTGACCACCAGAAATCAGTTATTGCTGCATTCAACTTAAGTATGACAGCTTAGGTAATCTATAGCATGACATTACATATGTGGGTAAAGCTGTGAGAACCGATTTAATTAGAACCTCTTTCCCAACTTTAGAAAGGAATTTGGAAGACCAACTATTTACTCTCTCCTGGAGTTTCTCACGGACAAAGGCAAAAAAATTTTTCTTGGCCCCACCTATATTTTCCGGGATGCCCAAATAGGAACCCATCCCTCCTAATTTAGATATTCCAAGGATCCGATATAATTCCATCTTGTGGGTGTCCGGAACATCATGTCCAAATTGAATAGATGATTTGTCAAAATTAATTTGTTGTCCAAATACTAGTTCATATTCTTTAAGAATATGTAAAATTTGTGTGGCCTCTTCTTTGGAGGCTTTACAAAAAAATAAACTATCATCTACGAGCAGCAAATGTGAGACGTTTGGACTAGCTCGGGCAATCGAGATACCTGTAATAAGGTTTCGTTGCTCAGCTAGTCACAATTTAGAGATGAGAACCTTTGTGCATAAGATGAACAAATAGGGTGACAGGGGATCACCCTGTCGTAAACCTCTGTGCAGAATAATTTTCCCCCTAGGGATTCCGTTTATAAGTACCGAGTATTCAACACTAGTGATACATTACATAATACATTTTGTCCAGGTATCACTAAAACCTAATTTCCTTAATAAGACAGCGATAAAATTCCATTCTACTCTATCATATGCCTTGTTCATGTATGTTTTTATGGCCATGAATTGACCCTTAACAGCCTTATTAGTTCGAAGTGCATGAAACATCTCCTGAGCAATCAAAATATTATCTGAGATGAGTCGTCCAGCTACAAAAGCTAACTGTGTCTCAGAGGTTAGTTTCGGTAAAACTTTCTTAAGTCTTAAACACAAAACCTTTGATATTATTTTATAACCAACATTACATAAACTAATAGGCCGAAATTCTGCCATCTTAGTTGGTCTAGAGATCTTAGGAATAAGACATATGTTAGTTTTATTCAGCTCCCGTATGAAAGAGTCTCTCCTAAGAAATCGTTCACTAGAGTAACTAAGTCTTCTTTAACAGTATTCCAAGAATTCTGAAAAAAAAGGCTGTCATACCATCTGGACCTGGGGTTTTTCCACGGTCCATTAGGAATAGGGCTGATTTTATCTCCTCTTCAGTGGCTAATTTCATTAAAAAGTGATTATCAGAATCCGTAATTTTGGTTCTATCTCATCCAAAATAATATGCGCATCATCATTGCTAGAAAAGAGCTCTGAAAAATAATATGAGGCTTCAGACAGAATATCCTCATCTTTCGTTATCCAGTTTCCATTCTTATTTATTAGACCAACTATTCTATTTCGTGCTCGTCTTTGTTTTGTTTGAGGATGAAAATATCTAGTGTTTCCATCCTCCTCCTGGAGCCATTTATTCCTATTTTTTTGTTTCCAGTAAACCTTCTTCTCAACATAAGCTTGTCTAAGATTAGAATTAGCTTATGTGAGTGCATCTTTAATATTTGTGTTACAGATTTTGTTTATATGATATTCAATTAAAGCAAATCTGAGAAACATCAACCGAGTAAGCAACCAAGCAATGTAGAGATAATCATGTCTATGAGATCACATAGTAAAAGAAACTATGAGATCAAAGTTCTACACATTATGCAAGTCATTGAGATAATCATGTCTATGAGAGCAAAATAGAGAGATGATTATGTTTATGAGATCACCAAAACAGAGAACTCCAATACCCAAAACTAAAAGAGAAACTTACATTACTCGAAATTGAACTTGTGCTTGAAATTGTCCTATTAAACTTTTTTGTTCCACCTTGTGCTTGAAATTCATTGATAAGATCTATATAACCTATTAACAATTCATTAATCACACTAATGATTACCTTAATATTAATCATAGTTGAGTGTAGAGAACTATTTACTTCTATAATGTTTATCAATATAGGAAGATGATAAATTGAGATATTTATTTAGTTTTTACCGTTGACAACACACATATATACATTCACTTGGAGAGTAATTTTCATTCGAACCCAAATAGATCACACTGATTATGTATAAATATTGAAACTAAGCTGTAAATTATTGAACACATCAAATCATTAAACGAAACGTGATTTAATTTACATAATAGCCATTAGCCATCAACTCAAAAGGGGAAGGGTATAAGCACCAACAACAAAAATGTCATTACGGTCATTTGATTTAAGAAACAGAGGGGCAAATAAGTAGTTATAAGGTATGACCCTCAAGACTTTTTTTGTGTTCTCTACCTTGAAAAAGCTCACATGGTTTACCAAAACCACCCTATATTTATCGATCTCGAGAACAATTTGATGTACTTACCTCCAAAGATTATAGACTTTTGATCATTAAGAAGAAGTTAGTTTACATAGAGCCAGTCACAAGTCACAAGAACCTGTTTCAGATTTCAAAACTAAACACCACTGTGCAAACCAACACCACAATAAACCTTCATCAACTGAATCAATTAGTTATAAGGAGCCTATTTGGTTTTGTCTAACCTAGAAACTCAACAACTATGTAACACTATAAACTCAAATCCCACAAGAGCGTGAAGAAATAGTATCACATTAGCGCACATAAAAGCATTTCAGAGAAGAGAATGTGAACGAGAGCAAGAGAAGTCATATAGATATGTATACTTGATTTCTGGGTACTTAAAGTTTTTAGCTTCACTTCATTATAGTCAATTAGGATGTGATATTCAATAGTCAATAACTAATTCTAGTGGGCTCACTCACAACACAGTCACACACAAACCAAAAAAGGTTTCTCGAAGCTCTTACATGATAAATCTCGTTTTCTCTAGAAGATTGATGAAAAAATCTACAAAAACCTCACTGATTTGAAACTAATCGAATCCACTACTTCAAACTTGATTTCATGAGTGTTGATGCTGTGAATCAACTTTCGAACAATAGATAGGGATCGACGTGTGAAATTAATAACACAAGCTTAGTGTCGATGATCTAGAAATTGAGTCTTTATTAATTTTTCGGGAAACAGTACAATAAGCCCCTCAAATCTAAGAGCAACGAACAAGTTATATATTTTTATCTCCTTTTTTCTTCTCCCTTTTCTCTTCTTCCTCACCCCCTTTATATCCTCTTTCTTTTTCCTCTTTTCTCGGAGAGCTCTGTTCAACAGCTCCCCCTTAAACCGGTGTTGACCTCATCATTTTCCTCTCTTCTCGGAGCGACGTGTCCCACTTCAAATCTTGCTTCGTCCCGCTAATGGTCCTGATAGTCTTTGGGATTTGACCGGTCTGGACCTGATCAATATTGGACTTAGGCCGGGTACCAACAATGAGCTTAATTGATTTAAAATTGAAACTATTGAAGCATCATGGGTTCGCATTCAATTAAACCCAAATCAACAAATATCAACCAAGTTACTGGAACACTAAGAGAACTTATTTCAACAAATTCATTTGAACAATTCAAAATGTCTAGGAAGTTTTATAGAGAGATTTCCGAGAACTAACAAAAGAGCGAGTACGGAAAGAGAGCTCCTCTGCGCAAGTGAAGCAAGAAATCGACTCTTCTTTTCAGCGAAAGGCTAAATCCCTGGAAATTGACCAAAGAGCGAGTACGGCTATAAATCCGGGCTGATTAAAAAACATAAAAGAGAGAAAGAGCTGCAATAGCAACTCACTGTGAAGGAAGAAGATGAGAACGATAAATGGAGTTTGAAATTGAGATGAGGATGGTGATTTAACTTTCGAAATTGAGATAAAAATATTGTTCGGCTCAATCTTAGTGAACCAAATTTCATGTTGCTTATTCAAGTGACAGTAAATTCTATTTATTTTCTAATTTTGAAGTCGGTTTCATAAGTGACATAACTTAACCGACGACAGTTAACAATTTTCTTGTAGTAGTACTTGAAACGACTCAAACCTGAAAATCGAACTGACCTATAATTTACTTTGGTTCTTATATGGGTCCTAATAGTATACATCCGAGAAATCCGATCTGAAGTCAAACCGAAATGTGATGTGCCAAAGAATTCTATCGACGAGACGAAGTATTTCCAATTTTCCATATTAAGTTGGTTACTTGGATAACCAATTATCCACCCATTGTCGGATTCGCCCATTTATGAAGTTGGGCCATTTACTCAAACTTACATACATACCCTTTGATTTATTGTTTCTAATAAGAAGTGTCTAATCTATTTCTATTAAAGCGGAGGTCATGTTTTTCTAAACAATTTTTATTTATAAGAAATTAACAAAAAGTCATTTTAATATAACCCTTTTAAAAAAACACATGTTCAGAAGTCCCCACTAACTTTTCTATGTTTACAAAAACACCCTAAAGGTGGATTATAACTAAATCCAAGAAATTAAATTACTTCGCTTCATTTTGTAAACGGACGTGATATATCCACATTATGAGAGCATACACCTTCTCCAACCATATTTTTCTTCATCTACTCTTCCTACAAAATAATAATGATGGTTTAATATTCACTTTTGCATACTTTAATTGGCTGATGTATGATCAAAATGACATAAAAAAAAACATTATCAAAAGTTATATAGATTCACAGTATGAGTTACTAATGATAAATATTAGGTATTGAATCCCCATATAACATACACATAATATAACATTTATATATATATATATATATATATTTTTAATTCCATAACGATCTATAACTGAATTCACCTTTAGGTTGATGTATATAACTCACACATATGAATTTTTGTAAGAAAGAAATTAAAAATAACCTCCCCCCCCCACTATCACACGTTACGTATAAACTACTCAGATAATGGATATTAACTGATGTGTACATGGCAGCATAACCCCTATATATCTTCTTTCTCAAAACCATTACTTTGTTACCGATAAATCTCTGCTTACACAATTCTTATTACCAAAAAATGGGAGACATAATTAAGTATTCTCCTGACAAGAACATTTCTTTACCTTTGGCTGCACCATCTGAGTTTAGCATGTTCCAGTTACTGAAGTCCTTCAAAACGACTTGGACTGTGAGAGCCAAGATTCTCGACACCTGCAAACAATACAACCCAAATACGGGAGAATCGTTAGAGATGATTCTTAGATATGAAATAGTAAGTACAAAAAAAATTACTTATTGATTGCTACTTCTGTATTAATTTTCCTATACTTATTTATTCATTATCTTACAAAAGTTTTATGAATTTTTGTTAAAGGGTCTAATATTGGAGCTGTTGTAGTAAAAGAGCATGTCAGAAAATTTGATAAAAATATTTTGACTCCTAGCGAGAGGAAAATCATAAAAACTTTCAAGCTGAACAAAGATTGCTTCATATATAAAGCTTCTCATGGTTTGTACAAGATCAGGTTCATTTACATGACAACTGTGACAAATTTTGATCCCGTCACTGATGATTCATTCATAAAGCACGCCGCTTTTGATGTTATTCTTAGTCGTGAGCTTACCACAAATGTGTTAATTGGTGAGTTTCTACATAATATATTTGAAACAATCATTTATTAGAGATCGTATGGTGTTTATTTCAAACTTTTGTACTTGTTTTGTTGCAGACAATTTGTAAGTTTACAATCATTAAGAGTTTTATGTTGTTTCTATTTCTAACTGGTTTATTCTACTGCTTTTTTGTTTTCATAGTTAGGAAAATATGCTGAAAGTCACTGAAAATGCTCAAATCAATATCAGAATGAAGATTTCGTCTGTTTGATCATATTTGAAAAGATTAATGTCTGGAGAGGTAACTCTATTTTAAAATATTTACTCCCTCATATAAAGTATTATAATTTACTGAAATTGAATACTAATATTGATTCATGTTTTTTTTGGATAGACACTGTTAGCATTTTGTATACTTTTGATGCTTCAATTGTGACAACAAATGAAACAATACTAGAGATCAAAGCTTTTGAAGAGCAGGTAAATCTTTTTCTAATATGATCAGCTTAAATTTGTATAGAGAGAATAGGAATCGTAACTTAATTTTAACAATATAGTTTCCCAAATGAATCTCTTTGCATCACTCCTTTGGTTTCTAAGACAAAAACTAGGGTACTCACATCTATCAGTCCTGAGATATGTCTGCAATACCCAAGGAAAACTATTTTTAAGCTTCTAGAAATGGATGAGGTTAGTTATTTTGTTTAAAGTCCATACTACTATTACCAATTAACTCTTACAATATATTAAGTCGTACAATTTCTTTTTTTACAGGTTGCAAAATACCATGTGATGGTCAAAGTTTTTGCAATTGACACAGATCAAGGCTGGTATTACTTTGGCTGCAAGAAATGCAACAGAAAAGTTTTTAAAGAGAAACTATTGGAGTGCAATGCAGCTATTACGACTCAAACTCCTAATTTTTTCTATGAGAATCCATAACTGCCATGTTTAAATATTTTACTTAGTTATTTTACAAGTCTTTCTCTTACTATAAATTGCATACACTAACGACGATATACTTTACTATCTAGATACAAACTTTACCTTAACATCATGGACCACATAGGTGGCATTAAATGTGTGTTATTCGATTCACATGGTGTTGAAGGTATTGGACAGAGTGCTGATTCACTTCTTAATGGTAGATATGATGAGGCATACTTACTGCAATTGATAACTTCTAAGTACTCATACCATATAAACAAAGTGATATGCAAAAAAATATTCTTTCCATATTAAAAATCCAGACAATTTTCCTTTGGCAAAACATAATATTATTGGAAAAAATATCAATTTCTCATATTGGTTGAGCCAAAAAACGTTTCAAAGCATGATGATACCTACAAGGTTTCTAAAGTTTGGTCTAAGAAGGAAGTGTTTGACCAATTGCAGAAGGAAGTGGATCAACTGCCATAGAGTAATGAAGAGCAGGTATGCTATGTATTGATAAAAAAAATTTTGGAAATTTGCTCTAACTATAAACAGTTTCTATTGTTTAATATCATGTGTTTTACAAACTTTATACATTCTTAAACAGGAAGCACTTATGTTTACTAAGAGTGAAGATGTTTCAGAAAGCACTAACTCGAGCAACTCTACTCCAATGTCTAAGCGAAAGGAGTTGTCCAAGACTAAAAAGCTGATGAATGAAAAAGTTAATCCGGATTTGAAAGTGGAAAAACCCAATTTAATTGACATTTCAATCAAGTTAGAAGGTTAAGTCAGAGAAATCGGTCATGTCAATTCAAAGGATGAAGTCAAAGGAAGCACACAAAGTAAGAAACTAAAGTTTGATCCAAAAAAGGTTAAGCAAGAGAAGAGTGATAAGTGAAGAAAGAGCGTTGATCACTAATATGGGCTAAACTTTAATCTATCTAGGACGTATGTTCTTTTTAGTATTTTTATTTTTTAATGCTTTCCAGTTTATTTTTAAACTAAGTCTACTACTTTAAGTTTTGTTGGGTTGTTTCAATCTTTCTCAATGTTATCTAATTTCTCTAAGTATCTAATATAAGTGTTTAGTTTGCTATCTATTAACCTTTCTTATATACAAGTCTTTCTAACTTAACTCTATTTTTTCTTTTATACAAGTCTTTCTAACTTATATATATTTAGGTTATCTTACTGTTGATATAACAATAAAGTTGTTGTCTGATTAATTCAACAATTAACAATGTATTCAGTTGTTGATAAACCTTAGAACGTCATATTGTTTAATCATATTCAATGAATGAAAAAATTACATGACTAAACTATAAAAAGACAAAAAGTTCGTCAACATACATGTTCTGTTGGAGTTCCTACTTCGTCTATTACAGATTGCTAACGTCTTGACTGATCCTGCAATTACTCTTAGTGGGGTAAGGTTCTTCTGTAATTGGCTAATCGTTTCTTCCATCCTGTTTGTAGTGGAAACAACATAAATTATTCGTTCATGATATTGGAATCATAATTGATTTCCGATAAGGTTAACCCAAATTACGAATAGACATCATAAACCCGTTGAACTCAAATCTACGGAATATTACTTAGGTTTGTATCATTACCTTTTCTTTTCCTTGTGATGCCTTCATACAACAATACAAAAACAATTAGGTAGTGACGCATACGCTTGTTGGAGAATGCTTGGGGAATTCGAGATTTTTTTTTGCTTCTATAGACATCGAGTTAGGTATGTCGTTTTTAAACCAATCATTATGTGACTCTTAAGCCAAGAACATTATTTTGGTATGTAGTCATAATTCATATCAGCAGTACTTCATAATTTTTACTCTATCATGTTTGTTTACCAACTCAATTGAAAGTTATCTCTAAACAATACTGATTTAAAATTTGTAAGATTCGCAGCTATTGTATATTATATATTTAACATGGGATAGGAGATCTTACCTTCTCTTTAGGAATCATGTTCGGTGAGATTCAGATTTTAGATTATCATGTATCTTTCAATAATCCACATTATAATGATGTTCCGTAGTCATTATATTTGCAAAACATAGCTTTGGGTTTAGGTACACATAGAACATGTATCTCAATATATATCTAAACAAAAAGAGACAATTAAGAAACTTTACTGTGAATGTTAAGACTTGGTTGTCGAAGTCCTGAGAATTTGCCTAGAAATCACCCTTCCTTTCTTCTGTTGTAACACCTGAAACTAGGGGTGGGTATTCCGGTTTACGATTCGGTTACGGTTCGGTTTTTTCGGTTTTACGATTTATTGGTTTTATAAAAACTCAAACCATTTAAAATTCGGTTGAATACGGTTTGGTTTAATACAATTCGGTTTTTCTCGGTTTACGGTTTATCGGGTATTGTAAAAATCAAAATCATACTAAATCTGTAAGTAATTATGTTCGAATTGATACGGTTTCATTGTTTTCATTATATCATAGTTTAACAAATCAACAAAAATACTCATATAAAAATCCAACACGAGAACAAGTATAGAAATTCTATTAAACTTAAATCAAATCAAATAAATAATATATTTTAAATTACAAAAGTGAAGAAACTATAAATTAAAATGAGAGAAATACTCGTATCTTGTAAATTATATCACTTTCATCAACCACTATTACTAGTTTTTTTATATAATTTTATAAATATTTATATAATAAAAAAAACCTAAAAAATCCAAACGATTTTACGGTTATAAACCGAACCGAAACCGAAATATTTCTATAATGATAACCAAACAGATTATTTAGTAAAAACTGAAACCAAACCGAAACACCTAATTATGGTTTGGTTCGGTTCAGTTAGATTTTTTCGGGTAAGGTTTTTTTTGCCCACCCCTACTGAAACAACAAAAACGAATGCCTCACGAAAATCACATTTTTTCTAACTATATTTAATAGTTCATATGTGACACCATCAACACTATGAAATCGAAAGTCTTGCTTAAAACACTATGACATTTTTATGAATCATTTTAACTACCTGAGTTTGAAATCTTTCTACTAGAATAGAAACTAGATACCAAATCTTGCTTTAAAATAAAAATTCACTTACACACGTCCTCAGATCATTACGGTAACAATATAGCCGAAAACATTACGCCTTATTGCATCCAGATTACTCAAGATTAACAATCGTTGTTTCGGTTTCATGCTCTTTTAGAATCGTGTTGTTTTGTTGATCGGATTAGGTTAGCAATTTCATTGCCGTGACTTTTTTCCCTTTTCTGTTTTTTGTTATTATCTATGTTCAGCTCAATTCACAAATGTTTCTGGACTAGGCTTTTTACTCAATTACACACGATATTGTAATTAATTTAGTTAAATGGATTTGGGCTTTTCATGGAGGATGTGATACATTTTTATATCTTCATACTATCACTCCAGCCCATTTACTTATCCCTTATTACAATTGACTGATCTTCAATCTTACCAACAATTATCTTTTTTGAAACATATACATATATATATATATATGCTTGTTGGTAGTTGGCGATTACGATCAGCGATCGTGATAAAAATTTGATTTTATGTTTGTTTGGCAGTCGCTGCGACTGGTCACTATGTTGTTCATTTCACAGTTGCAGCGACCAGCGACTACTTTTTATTAGTTTTTAAAACTTTCTTTTTAATTATATATATATATAAATGATATAAAATTGTATATAAATTTGAATTATAAACTGCTGATAACATTTAGCCAAAAAGTTATGAAAATCGAATAACAAATAATATCACATTTGTATATTATTTATTTAAAATATATTTATACACAATTAAAATTAAATTTTATAAATATAAATTATTTCTTTAATATTTTTAAATTTTGTGTTATTAAATTTATATGTATAAAAATTTTATATTTATTATAATAATTATATTTTATACAATTTTATTAATTTTATTGTTATTATTTAAAATTTAAATTTATTTATTTAAATTATATTTAATTAATTTTTGGTCACTAGGTGTTGGTTTGGGAGTCGCTGGTCGCTAATGACCAATTCCAGTAACCAGTCACTGAATTTTTCAGCGATTTAAAATTTCAGTTGTTGGTCGCTGTCCCTGCGACTGGTCACTGAACCAGCGATCACTAAACAAATAACTTTTGGTCGTAGTTACTGGTCGTAATCGTCAGTAACTAAAAAACAAACAGAACCATGCACTCTACACTATAGTACGCTGCCGATTTATCTTTATACTCTTTTTGTAGGAATACAAACACGAAACAAAACATAGGAACGAACACATGAAATAAACTTCAGTCACAACTATATATTTCGTATTATTGTTATTACAAACTACTCCCTCTGTTTTTTATTAGTTGATGTTTTAGAAAAAAAATTTGTTTCTTTTTAGTTGATGTTTTAAGATTTCTATGTAAAATTTATTGTATTTTGGGTATTTTTGACTCTTTAAATTCTTCAGATTGATCAGTGATTGGTTAAAGTATTTTGGAATTTGTGATAAACTATATTTTGTTTAGAAAAAATAAAATAATTAATGATTAAAATCTAAAATATAAACTATTAAAAAAGAGAGGGAGTATATACTAAAACCAAAAGAAAAATTAGGCATCCTTTAATACGATAAGCAGTTAGTGCAGATGCAACTGTATGGCAACCAATATACCACAACTACAATCTTAAATTATTACTATTACAGAAAATCAATTAGACAATCTCACAAATCAACACAAACACCCGCGCTAGCATCACAGAAATAAAGTGTGATGTTCGTAATTTCTAGTGGCATGTTTAAATAGAAGACAATAATATCGAAACAATATCAACAACATATTTCACTTTCTAATGATTCTAATCAATTTATAAAACCATATATGTGGAAAACGCTTTATAGTTTTATAATAGTACCATAAAAGATTTTGCCCGTCTCACTTTTCTCAAACAATTATCTCAAAAATCAAATAAGATGTTTTCACATTAGAAAAAAGTTACAATTCAAACTAACCCCTAACTAACAATATTTTTCAACAATCAGTAACACTATTTTTATGTCAAATTCACCGAACTATATGTTTTTCCTACTTCATCTACTTTATAGAAATATAAATTACATATAAGTGATATTTCTGTTTGTTTACTCGGAAAGTGAAACTTATTCCTTGGTCAAACTGAAATTTACATTTCTTTAATTTAAATAAAGTAGGAAAAAAAAAGAGTTCGGTGAATATATCACAAATTTTTGGGTGAGGTAAGTATTGTAGGGTANTAAATTACATATAAGTGATATTTCTGTTTGTTTACTCGGAAAGTGAAACTTATTCCTTGGTCAAGCTGAAATTTACATTTCTTTAATTTAAATAAAGTAGGAAAAAAAAAGAGTTCGGTGAATTTATCACAAATTTTTGGGTGAGGTAAGTATTGTAGGGTAGGGGTTATGGCCAAAAAAATGTTATGGGCAAGAACGAAGACATAGAAAAATGTGATTTTAATTCTTTCTTTATATTTATATGCACCTAAAAAAAAACTCTCTCTTTATTTAATTTTTGTACGAATCCTCGCAGAGTCGTACCAATTTCATTTTAGCCACTATTTCTGTAATTCATTTATTTTCATCGGAATTACTGTTTATTTATTTGTATTCGAAATAATAGAGACATGGTAACGTTTCTTGGACGCAATCATCGTAACTCGTGAATTCACACATCGTATTCATCGGTCTGATTTCGTTTATATACAAAAACAATATTATAAAATCCATTTTAGTGGGG
>OVAX01000319.1:0-24787 GCA_900406405.1 Lepidium africanum | reverse complement strand
TTTTTTTTTTTTTTTGCCAAGAATAGACCGAATGAGTAAGGAAAAAAAAAACATAATCATTTTTCTTACATACTTTAACGAAAAAGTACAAAACATAATATAGCTGGAATTTTAACATTGGGATTTGTGGGTCGATCATTTGAAGAATATGTCTTTAAAATTGAATAATTAATAGTTTTATTTTAGTATTATATTGAGTAGTTGATAAGAACTATGAAATTATTCACTCCAAATCACAAAATGTAATTAGTATTTTCTTGTTAATAATAGTAGCAGGTGCATTTCTAAAAAAACAAATATTTAAATATAATATAACTATATTATTTTTTTTCATCATAATATAATTATATTTCTGTCAGTTGTTATTTAAACATTTTTAGAACATAAACTGAATTTTAACTGAAGATAAATGAATATTGAAATATGTATATACTAAATTTTATAAAAGAGAGAATTATGCTTAAGTAATTTCATTATATACGTGATGGAGGGTATAAAAGAAAAAAGAGAGTAATAAAGATGCACGTGCGAAACGTGTGGGACCATGAAGTGAAAAGATTGAGGCCACGTCCAAGTGGGACCAGTAGAACCTGTCTGTTTCATTTCTTCGTGAAAAATATTGCAATTAGTATCTTTTCTTTTGGAAACCAAAAAAAATAATAATAAAAGATTAGTAATTTGTTTTGGTACCACCATTTTGTTTGCATCTTGACTTGTCGTCTCGTCGCTTTTTAATTATAATTATTAAAAATATAAATAGAGAGAGGAAAGAGAAAATGAGAATGATTCGATAATGTTTTTATAGTACGGACAAGTAGGTGTTGTCATAAACCAGTGATTTCTTCGGTGTGGGACACGTCCACCACATTTAAAGAAAACTCTTTCTTTTTCTTTTTCTTCATGCGTCTCTCTCTATTATTTTTTTTTAATTATAATTTTTATATATATCTTGATGCGAATCTAATGTTATTCATATCAATCTCTTATGTATCTCCTTTTATTTTTCTGTTCAATATTCATTTCAGTTAAGAATATTATTTTAATTAAATTGTAAATACTTTTTGTTAATTGGTCTAATCTTTCCCACAACACATTTTTGTTTGTTTCAAAAATATATATATTGATTGAAAACAATGATTTTCCTTAAAATAATAGTGAACAATGTAGAGGATAAGCCAAACTAGTAGAAAAAGACATGTTCTGTTGTCATTTTCTTTGTCAACTTGATTTGCATTTATAATTTTTTCGACATATTCGTTTGTCCAATTCTCGATTTCGCTTCAATGTCAGAAACTACGCCTAACATCATCACTATATTAAAAACTTGTTCAGAGCCTTTTATCATTTTAGAATAGACTTCTTTGTCCTGTTATACATTTCATATTTCATAGTCAATTAATCTTCTATACGTTGATTTTCAATTAATATTTTATTTCGTAAGGTAAGTTAGACAAACGAACAAGGAGATGGGGACATACGTGGCCGACTTCATGTTTTGAAGGATACGTAACAAGGTGTACATTTTAATATATAAAACAAATAAACAACTAGTGTGAATTGAATTTAAATCGTTTTCACCATATTATATCATAACTAATCAAATCAATCAACTAGTGTGAATTGATTTTTAATCGTACATATAAGTTGCCAACTGCAAATATTATACCCTAATTATTTCACGTCGTGGTTAAGTTACAAATACTTTCCAAATTCTATTTTTTTCTTTAATTTAATTTAAAAATTATCATTGAAACTCAATGCTTTTTTCAACAATAGCAGACTAATCTCTCTTTTCTTTTTTTCTTTTTTTTTACGTAGAAAATGCCATATACATTTTACATTTATTTTATATAAAAGAAATGGAGAAAAATAAGGAGAGAAAGTGGAGGAATGAAATAGAGAACTGGAATTGGTCCATCCTTATCAGCACCAACTACTAGTAGGTGTCAATCAAATTGATCCACCACGAGTCGGTCGATCACGGGCTAACGTATCTTAAATTTGGTCAACTCTGTGTTTTGAAATCTGTGGGTCAAATTTAGCAATTCTCGTCTAATTTTTAGGGTTCTTCCGATTGATCCATATAAAAAAAAGGATCGGATTGGTTTGACCCATAAATCCGTACACGTATTAACAACCTGACTACTGCATAAGTTTTCTAGGTCATTATTGACCATTAATGAAGTGAATTTTTTCCAAATTAATATAAAAAGATAATGAAACATTAGAGAATATAAATGGGCAGTTGCTTGCCACACAATAATGTGTCTACGACTTCCTAGCTATAGCGTTGGGAGAGATTCCCTAAAGCATTGCCAACATTTAAGAGACTTTGCCTTTATATTTCTTTAAGTTAGATGTTTCTTTACTTAATGATATATACTCCATTTTTAATTATTTCGAAATATATAGTAATTTTTATGCTTAGACTTTATAATTATAGCTATGAGTTTAAGTATCTATTATAGCCATACAGCTAGAAATCAGCAAAACCTAAAATAATTTTGCTGGAAATATACATATTCCACACTTCAAATAGTTCAGTGATAAAGATATTTTATATGTAGGTCTAAATATTGCGCTCTAAATGAATTGTTTAGAATAAAATTCACAAACTAATATACACATCCGCGGACAAGGGGTTCCCCTTAAATTTTGAAGAAAAAAAATTATATAGAGAGGTTATGTTTTGTTCTAATCAAATTCACCTTCTATTACTAGTTTGACATCCATTTAATTAACTAAAATTCAGTAACTTTACTATTTACAGTTCATAATCACCTATTTAATTAACTTACCAATTTTTTTTTGGTAACACTTTTAAATATTTTTTAATCTACTATATGTCTGATGCTAGAATTATCGGTTGAATTATCATAACCATTAGATTCAGAAGAATTCGCCTATTTTTAATTCATTATATTTATCGATTGTACGATGGTTTATATCAATTATATTTTTATATGTTTTATGTTTTATGTTTTAATAAAAAACTATCTACATTTAATTTATATTATGACACTGGTAAAAAATATTTCTGAATCCGCCACTAAATAAACATCTTTATTTTTAAGGAAACTGTCAGAAATTGTATATTTTTCTTTGTTAATATATATATATATATATTATGAGTAAATTCATTCGATTAATACATATGTAAGAAAATAGATCGATGATTAATATGCAAAAGTGTAAGTCTTTTAGGGCATAACCATTTGCTGTAACGTCAACATATGAGTATGACTTTATTTTATGAATTATTTGGTTACATACGACATAAATTTTTGTTTCCTTACAACAACATTGTGCCAAATGCGAATGTGAATTTGGATTTTTGAAAAGACATGTCATAGACGTAACAAACGGACTAAAGCAACGTGTAAGTAAAGAAAACACGAAGATAGATAAAGGTAGACTATACGTAATTTAATAATATTTAAAATGAATGAGGTAACCCAAATTATAATCTGTATAGATACATATATCTAATCTAATTTCAAAGTAAAAGGTTCATCTAACCATTTGACAAAAAAAAAAGGTTCATCTAATAAGTATATATATATATATATATATTATAATAATTAGGTGATGATCTAGACTTGGGAAGTGATAATTATATTAATCATGATGTAAGGATAATTAAGATATGATAAATTAAATAGTGCTTGCTAAGTTGGAGAAGTGAGGGCATATTAGGTGGAGATTTTTGTGTACTTTTAGAAACACATGCAAAGCTTTAATATAATTAGTGGAGTCTCATCAGAACCTACGGCTTATTTGTCTGTATTATTGATAATGACACTATTAACTTTATTTTATATTTTTATCAAAAGTCGTATAAATGCTTAATCATGTGACAAGTTTGTAGATCACCTTTTTTCTAAATACTTTATTTAAGTCTACATTCAGGACTGTGTTAACAGGAAATAAACAAAAATGATCTGATACAATAACTTTGTGTACAATAAATAGACCTCATTAGAAAAAAAAATCACATAATTTAGAATTTATTAAGTTATCTCGGTGTATTTGCTTCTTTGTACTAGATCTTGTATTATAAAATTACGAGATACGAAACCTAATGGTGCGAAGCATCAAAGTGGTTACAAAAGGATTATAAAATTGTGGACTATCTCACTTGTAAAAAGCAAAGGAAAAAGAACGAAAGAAAAGTCACTTTGCCTTTTAACCTGATTTTCAAGTGATTTATTGAATTAATTATATGTTATTTTTAGAATTATAATAAAGTATCGAGCAAGGGATAATGGAAAATTATATTCTCATTTCTCAGCATCTTTTCCTTTTAACCTTCCTTCATGTTTGCTTAAGTCACTCAAAAAAAAGAAAAGACAAAAGTGAGATAAAGTGTTACCAAAGTGCACAAACTTATTTCGTTGGGAGTGTCTAATATGAACTTTTACTTTGTATCAGTATTTGAAGATGATGCAAATTGATATAAAATTTTCATCAGTTTTTATAATAAATGCTAAATCAGTTAGTAATAGATAATTTAAATTCGCATCCTTCATTTTCTTACAAATAAATTGATGCAGTACACTTTTTTCTAGAAAAAAATACGTGGTTCAAATATGTACTTGTTTGTGTATTGTTTTACATAGAATAAATTATGATTTAACAAAAACAATAATGTTAGGTCCAATATTCGCCTTTTAATTGTACTTTTTTCAAACGCGAAACGAAACATCCTACTTTGGAACAAGTTCTTGTTCTCTATGCTTTTATAAAGTAATTTATTTTATTTTATTGGCAAATGCGACCAATATGTAATAAATATTCGTTTTTCTTTCAATTATATATCTACATACAAAAGCATAGACCATATGGTCATTAAATAAAGTAACTATATAAAGCACGAAAAATAATATTTAAAAATGAAAAGAAAAAAGTGATAAATTACGGACAAAATACGATATGCACTAAAAAGAAAGTTTAAAAAGACAAAGTTGATAGATAAGAATGGTGTCAAAACGAAAGTGTAATTATTATAAAGAAAATCGAATTAGGTTAGATTTATTGTCAATAGGAGTATTAATCATCATCTTGATTATCATTATCGCCACCTATCTAAAATCGAATAACCTAAATGCACTCATAATGTCTTTAAATCCCCACCAATCCCGCCGATTAAGTTTTGACCACGACATCGATCAGATCTAATCATACTCACTCTATTAAATATCTTTAAATTATATATTCATATAAAAACAAAAATATGAATTAGTACGTATTATATCAATGTCATGATTTGGACAGACATCGACTACCGTGCTAATCTTTGAACTCAATATGCCTTAAATTTATGTCCAATGGTTGTATTAATCTTGTGATTAGATCAATGGATACTTTTGAAATGATTAATTAATACAACAATAACCGGCCACGTTAATTACATATATGTTCTGTTTACATACGACTGTATTGAGTTTTCTAAATCGCAAATCGTAAGATATTTCTTCACGCATATATATATATATATATAATGGCGGAACCAGAAAAAATATTTGTAGTGTCAAAAAATTTAATAGTGTAAAAAATAAATTTTAGAAGGGTTAATTGGAAAATTAAAGGAAAAAATATAACACTTTTTGAAAAATATATGGGGCTCAAAAAAAGTTAATGGTGTAAAAAATAAAATTTAGAAGGGTCAACTGAAAAATGTTTTTCAAGGGAAATATATATCACATTTTTTAAAATATTATGGGGTCAAACAATTAATGGTGTAAAAAACAATTTTAAAAGGGTCAATTGAAAAATTAAGGAATAATATAACACATTTTAAAAAATTTATGAGGGTGAATTGACCCTCCTTCTCATATGCTACCTCTGCAACTGTATATATATATATATATGTATGATCATTTACAGATCGTGATTGGTGAGTTTTTTTTGTCAATATTGGACCACGATTGTCTAGTTTATTAGCCAATTTTCTACATAATATAGTCAATGGAACTCGATTCCAAGATGTGCAAGTGCGTCTGCATTTAGTGAACTTACCATTTGTCACTAAACTGAAAGTCACTTGTGTGAGTAGTGAGTTAAAAAGTAGAATAAATTGTTCATATAAATTACTCAGGGTTCATTATAGGGGTGAACACGAAGCAAAAATCCAGATAATTTGCAATATCTGTGATCCGCTCTGTTTTATCCGGATATCTAATTTTGTGATCCGCTTCGATCCAAAATTTTCTGGATATCCGGAAACCCGGATATCTATTTTTTTTCCAAAGATCCGCGAATAATCTGCTCTGATCCATTCTTATACAACTAACAAAGATAAAATACAAAATATTCACAAAAGTAATTAAAAATATATTAAAAACATTGTTAATATAAATTTTCATACTTAAGTTAAATATTTATCAATATAAACTTAAGAAAATATATACATATATATAATAACTAACTATTAAGAACTAAAAAATTTAATCAAATTAGTTCCAAAACTAAACTCATAATATATCATATGGTGAAAAATGATAACATCGTAAGAAGAAAAAATAAAACAATTAAAATTAAGTACATGCTACATTTATTCATCTCCAACCATATATATGCACAACACTATTTATATTATAATATATGTATACATAATTAATATTTAAATATATATATTTATTGAGATACGAATCGGAGCAGATATCCGATCTTTTGAAAAATGATATTTGATATTTGCTTCGTTTTTAACGGATATTAAATTTTTTTATTTACTTTGCTCCAAAATTTTACGGATATTCAAAATTTTTGGATCGAATTGAACCAAATATCAGATCGAATCGGATCTAACGGATATTTTACCCACCTCTAGTTCATTATAACAAGGGCATCATTTTATTATCAAAAACTTGTTTCATAATTCATACTATGCTTTATGTGAGTTTATATATGTTTATTGTGTAAAAATATACAAAGAAAATTTACCATATATATATATAAACTTAATGGAATTTACCCTACAATGGTTGTCGGTTTGTATTTTTAAACTGGTTCACATAATTTCTTCTTTATATGTATGTATTATGTATATATCTTGTTATGTTATTACAAGTAAAACAGTAAATAATAATCATCATATAAGAAAACAAAAAATCACGCAACGATAATTGTCTTCTAAGATGGACCTACAATCTTCAAACTAATATCTTCGTTTTTAATACATATATTTCATATATCGTAATAATATTATTGCTTGAATATTACAATATGATTATTCTAACACGCTAGACTCTGCGTAATCTATTTTCTTTGGAGTTAGTGTCTATATAAATCATATCTCATGCTCTCGTAAGAGTGGTTTAAATTTCTGATAAAATGCTCTTATTAAGATCGATTACAAGAAGACGAGAGATGTTTGTAAATAAAAGTTGATAAATATGATAGATATATGACCGGCCACTATATACAATAATAGTCAATAGATGATTATATGTGAGTGTGACAATACGAAATACACATGTCCCATATATAGCCATTAATATCACGAAGTTTGTCAACAATAATAATAATGCGCAACCACAAATGTCATAGGAGGGGGTCCAAATAAAAATTTCAATAATGTGTTTTTTGGTTCTAAAGTTGAGTACGTTTGATATAACCAAATCTTTGAGCTTTATGTATCTCTGTGTACTGTATAACTTTAAATTGAATGTCTATTGGAGATAAGGACAAAAATTTGATTAGACGTTTTACGAGGGTCTTCTGTTTATTTTTGGCTTTTGATTGTTTTCGTCGTGTTTGTGGACCAGTTTATGTTTTATTATAATTTAATAATAGTTGAATGTTCGATGAAACCTTTATATGACAGTAAGACCTTATAGTTTGAAATAAATACAACTCTTTTATCCACCATGAAATAGCAACAGAATAATTTAAAATTTAAAATCTATAAATAATCATGGTTGTAAATTACAAATTTGCTGCATTCGATATTTATCAAATCAAAATTTGTACAACCAAAAAAAAAAATCTAAATCTATAATGTGATAAAAAAAACTCTTTAAAAATATACTATATCGCATAATTTTTTATAATGATTTTGTATTATCAACTTGTACTATTGAAAGATTGAATGTAAAATTGTAAAAAGACTTCTTATTTCATTTTTTAAGAAAAATCTTTTTCATATTAGAATGTTTTTTAATTGAAAATAACGTAATATTTTCTATTCTAATTTAATCTCATCACAGAAAAAGTAAAATTGAATTCAAGGTTAGTGCCACGAACACGATATTAGCCGTAGGCGACCCAACTGAGCTAATGCAAATTCCTCTTACACAAATAGATCATTCTCAACCAAACCTATATCGTGTTTGATTAGAATTTAGAGTGGTACTAAAGTTTTAGTTATACCCGAAATGGAATTAAAAACTTGTGTCAATATCTCTAAGCAGCCCCAAGATTCTAATCTTAGGCCGCTATTATAACTAAAAAGACCAATCAAATAAAAATGTTATTTGGATCATTTTAGTTAAATGTCAATATCATTATGAATCATCCAAACTGATTACTATTTCGTTCCTCGATATCTATGCATACTTTACACGTTATATAATTATATATAACAAATTGGTTTACCAAATACTAGCAACTTGTCTCATTACCAAATCTCTTTATATAAATACTATAAGATAATTTATAAAATGATTAAGTAATATTCAATCATTTATATAAAAGCATATTATTATTTAAGTTGTGAGAGTAAAACTATAATATTATTTAAGTTGTGAGAAGTAAAACTATAATATAGGTTTTAAAATTATGATAAAAACTTATGATATCATGGTACATATTTAAATTTTGATATGATTCATAATTGTTTGTCAATATATACCACCTGGTGTTATATAGGTTAATTGGACTCTTCCAATTAAAATCATTTTTTATCTACGAGAAGCCACCATAACTTGAATCCGGATTATTCAAATATTCCAAACAGATATTTCTTCTACCTGTCGAGCTAAAAATATAATTCTGGATGACATATATTAAGTAATTTTGTTTATAAAAATTAATCAAAGTATAAAAAGCATCGAGTCTTATCATTATCATCATCATCCATGCTGGTTCATGTGGGTCATTCACGAGACCAATGGACTGTGACAGAAAACAAGCATTATCAATTGGCAGTTGAGTTAATTATTAAATTAACTACCACTTTTCTTATTATAAGCTTAATGCGTGTATTTAAGATATCTTTTGTTTTATGTAGAGCATATCTACTAATTAAAAACAAGATAATAATACTTGTTTTGTCAACATTTCATCTACGATGCATCGACATGATCATTTAATTGACGAGAATGTGCTCAACGAGTTAGAAAATTGGTCGGCTTATTTCCGGGATTTACTAGTTTCATGCTTTGATATATATTGTTTTTGATTTAGATACTGAATCTAGCCATAACACTTAAAAAGTCCATAGCCTAATGTAAAAACAAAATTCCATAATCTGTTGATCTATAACATGCTTATGCATTATTTAGGCCTTTTAATGCTCTATTAATAAAACATGATTAATGATTGATATATAGAAGAGCATTAAACTCTTTAAATACTCTGAGAATGCTCAATACCTCAATGCTCCTAAATAGAGCTTTTCATAAGTATAGAGTATTAAAATCATTAAAAGACAATTTTACTCTTATTAGTTAAATTAATATTCTATAGATAACATTAAAAATAAATTATGATGTTTAATTTTGTAATTTGAAGTCTAATTACTCACCGCTATTCCAATCACACATCATATAAATTTAAGGTTTGATTAGTAGAGCATAATAAGACACTACATATAAATTTAAGGTTTGATTAGTATAGCATAATAAGAGACTTAATGCTTATGCTTTTTAATGCTACAGCTACATGCCTTACCAATCATGACCTTAATATACTAGAATTATACCCACACTATAGCGTGAGATTTGATTGTTTTTTCAACCTGTATTCATTTAATTTTTAGACCCGTGTTGATATTTTGAATATTGTTTTCTAGATTTTGTTTTAAAGGCCCAAAAACTGAATCGAAATCAACCCAAATTAGAGGAACCGAACCCGAAAAAAACATGACAAAATACCCCAATGAGTCCTAAATCTATGTATTTGAAAAATCAAACCCAAACCCGAACCAAATGCAAATCAAGAATCAAATTTTAGTTTTTCTATTAAATTTTTAATTTTTTTAAATTTTAATGTAAATATAACCCGAACCCGAACTCGATCTATACCGTACCAAACTCTATACGGAAAATAAAAAAATCTGAATATTTCTTAAACCAAAATAACAAAAATACCAAAGTAGGTGAACTGAACTCGATAAAGTACCAGAATGTATCGTAAATCTATGTACCCGGAAAATCGAATCTAAATCCGAACCAGAATAGAATTAATAACCGAATTTGTAACCGATATGTTTTTATTAAGTTATGAACCTTAGGTTAATTTTATCCTAAAGTTTAAAACATAGTCTAAATGAAAGTGTTTCCTGCTTTAATATATAAGACTAGGATTATACCCATGCTATAGCGTGGGATTTGATTATTTTTTAACCGTGTTTATTTGGTTCCTAGACCCATATTGATATTTTGAATGTTGTTTTAGAGGTCCAAAATTGAACCGAAATTAATATAAATTAGAGAAACCGAACACGATAAATTACCTTAATAGATCATAAATCTGTGTATTTGAAAAACCAAACCTAAACCTGAACCAAATCAAAAACAAAATTTTTTAGAGTTTTTCTATTAAATCTCTTTCAATTTTGAATTTTCATGTATAAATATTCGAATCCAAACTCGATTTATATGGAGTAAACTCTATCTAAACAATAATAATATTTGGATAAGTCTTAAATCAAAATAAGAAAACATTAAATTAGATGAACCGAACCTGATAGAATACTAAAATGTATCCTAAATCTATATACCCGGAAAATCGAATCCAAACCAGAACCGAATCAATAACCAAATTTGTAACCAATTTTCTTTTTTTAGCTTTTTAAATGTTTTTTCATTAAAATTTTATTAATTTAAATTTTTAAAATAAATATTTGTAATAAAATCAAGCCTATTTTTAAGGGTTGTTATATGTTACATGTTAAATTTTATCTTATATATTAATATATAAGATATCTAAATATATATTTTAGTCAACTATTTATTATTATTATTTTTTGCCTTGTCAACTATTTATTTAGATAATTAAACTGCAATTTTTATTCGTAAATAAGTAGCGTTTTATACGTAAAAAAGCCCAAATTGTAAATTACATTAATGGGCCAGTAATTGGGCCAACAAGACCATTAATCAAAACTGTATGAAGACACAAAAACATTACTTGGGCGTCGTAAACAGATGACGGTAAAAAACAAAAAAAAACAGATAGCCCACGTGGCACATTATTGTTGACAGACAAAATCGCGAAGCCGCTTCTTCTGAGAGATACTTCACTCTCTTGTGGACTCGCGAGTTCTCAATTAAAGCTTAAACCTTTTGACCACATTGCAAATCGCTCGTGCTATTTAGCCGGTCTCAGAATAGCCGTACTGTTTTTTTTTTTGGACCTTTCTCCGTCGCCGGAAAATCATCACTGTTAGTGTTCTTCTTTTCTTCCTTGATTTTACTATTAATGCGGAAATAAATTTAGGGTTTTCGTACTTCACTGTTGTAGCTAAGTATTGGCTCTTAGTGGAATGCCTGATGATTGATTCGTTAATCTGTTATTTGTTTTTCGTTTTTCGAATTGGAGGTTACGATGAATTTTGATCGGTTCTTCATTGTATTGGAAGCTTGTAATTATGTGATTCGGTGGCAGGTGTATGATAAACATGGCGACTATGAAGCCGGCATTTACTGTTTCTCCGCCGAATAGTAATCCGATTAGATTCGGATGTTTTTCGCCGCAATGCTTTGTCCGTGTTCCGAAACCTCCTTGTATCCGACGGCGACTTGTATTGCCCAGGTTTCAGCGGACGATTGGTGGCGGTTTGATTCGATGTGAACTTCCGGATTTTCATCTATCGGCTACAGCCACTACTGGTTGGTTTTTTGTTTTGTTTGTTTCATCTTGTTATATGAGCTTTTACTGATTATGAATGTTGGAGTTGCAGTGAAAGTTTTTTGCCCAATTTGGTTGCAGTTTCAGGTTTATCGACCGTGAACTCCGTAGATCAAGTTCAGATTCCAAAGGGTGAAATGTGGAGTGTTCACAAGTTTGGTGGGACTTGTGTGGGAAACTCTCAGAGGATCAGGAATGTGGCGGAAGTTATAATCAATGATAATTCTGAAAGGAAACTGGTGGTTGTGTCGGCAATGTCGAAGGTGACAGATATGATGTATGACTTACTACGCAAGGCACAATCGCGAGATGATTCTTATTTGTCTGCTTTGGAAGCTGTCCTGGAAAAGCATCGGCTGACAGCTCGTGACCTTCTCGATGGGGATGATCTCGCTAGATTCTTGTCACATTTGCATAATGATATTAGTAATCTTAAAACAATGCTTCGTGCGATATACATAGGTAATCTTAAGGCAATGCTTTGCATGTTTCCCTGTTTCAAAGGAAGAACTAACATCTTCCATTTGCAGCCGGCCATGCGGCAGAGTCAATTTCAGATTTTGTTGCCGGACATGGGGAACTTTGGTCTGCTCAGATGCTATCATTTGTTGTCAGAAAGGTTTGAATGATGCATATGGTAATTGTATGTGAAATAATTGAGGTTGTACACTTTATTACCTCTATGTTCTTTTGACTGCAGACTGGGCTTGAGTGCAAGTGGATGGACACTAGAGACGTGCTCATTGTTAATCCTACCAGCTCTAATCAGGTTGATCCTGATTTTGAAGAATCCGAGAAGAGACTCGGAAAGTGGTTCTCCTTAAATCCGTCGAAAATAATTATTGCGACTGGATTCATTGCTAGCACTCCACAAAATATCCCAACAACCTTGAAAAGAGATGGAAGTGATTTTTCTGCTGCTATTATTGGTGCTCTATTGAGGGCTCGTCAAATAACAATTTGGACAGATGTTGATGGTGTATACAGCGCAGATCCTCGTAAAGGTCTGTCCTCATCATTTGTCCTTATTTACTTATTTGAAATCTGTAATTATAACAATAAATTCGTTTCTGCAGTTAATGAGGCAGTAATACTAAAGACACTTTCTTATCAAGAGGCCTGGGAAATGGTAAACCTAGTGTTCTTCTTATCTTAGATACAGGGCTTCATCATGCAGGGCACAAAATCTGATCACAATTCTTAATTTCATGCAGTCTTATTTTGGAGCAAATGTTTTGCATCCACGCACTATCATTCCTGTGATGCGGTATAATATTCCGATTGTAATAAGAAATATATTCAACCTCTCTGCACCTGGAACAATGATCTGTCAACCTCCTGAAGATGATTACAACCTTAAATTGACAACTCCTGTCAAAGGGTTTGCTACCATTGACAATTTGGCGCTCATAAATGTTGAAGGGTAAGTTACCTCTGTCACGGATGTGCGAGTTTTCTCTATATTCTTTTTAATGACAAGCTGATTGCATACCTCTCCTATTGCTTGTTTTAATCCAATTCATTCTGACAGTACTGGAATGGCTGGTGTACCTGGTACTGCAAGTGCTATATTTGGCACTGTAAAAGATGTTGGAGCTAATGTGATTATGATATCCCAGGTGCATGAAAATTAAGCTTTACCTTAGTTGTATACCAATTTTGTTCATTACGGTTCCAGAGGCTTATACCATATGTTTTCCTTGTTCAGGCTAGCAGTGAGCATTCTGTGTGCTTTGCTGTGCCTGAAAAGGAAGTAAATGCTGTTTCCGAAGCACTGCGGTTGAGATTTAATGAAGCTTTACAAGCTGGACGTCTTTCTCAGGTCTCTCTGTCTGATCTCTGTTTTACTTCCATTGAATATTTCACAGGTCTTCTCTGCGTAATTTATTAAGCATAAATTTGAAAATTGTTGCTGGCCAATTTCAATATTTTGAACAATAGTGTATTTCTTTTCTCAGATTGAGGTGATATCAAATTGTAGCATCTTAGCTGCCGTTGGCCAGAAAATGGCTAGTACACCTGGAGTTAGTTGTACTCTTTTCAGTGCTTTGGCGAAGGTGATTATTGACCAGCTTGATGAGGGATCACCCATCTTTATTACTATCTTTGCTAAATTACTCCCTCCTGTAATTGCTTTTTTATTTTATTATGTACCTCACGTGCAGGCAAATATTAATGTCCGTGCTATATCTCAAGGTTGTTCCGAGTACAACGTTACTGTAGTAATTAAACGTGAAGACAGCGTTAAGGCGTTACGAGCTGTGCACTCCAGGTTTTTCTTGTCAAGAACGACACTAGCAGTGGGAATCATAGGACCAGGTTTGATTGGTGCCACATTACTTGACCAGCTGAGGGACCAGGTGAAAGCCATACTGTTGTTCACTCTTTAGAAGATGTTACAGTATTGCACTTGGCCTTTAAGAAGCTGATTAAGCATTAAATTATTTTCCAGGCTGGTGTTCTCAAAGAGGAATTCAACATTGATTTGCGAGTTTTGGGCATCACTGGTTCAAAAACTATGGTATTGAGTGACATGTAAGAATCACTCTTTCTGTACATGTCTTTGATTCTGATGCGTTGTAGGAATATATCTGAATGACTTATTCATTCTTGACGGGATGACTCCATATTATTCTTTGCTCTAGAGAGACAAATATTGAGAACCCTTCATCAGAAGACATATGAAACAAAGAAGATTGACCTAGGTTCCTATTTCGCATATCTAGCCATTGCTTTCTTTGATTGTTTATTTGTCTTTCATCTATTGGTTAATACCATCGATGAAATGCCTTATGACATTTCTTCTCTTTCATTGCTGTATTGATGAATTAAAGATTAATGCTTGTACAGCTAATATTTTCGGATATTTCGTAAGCTTGGTTCCAGATTGGGGATAATTTTTTCAGCTTTAACACCACATGGCTTGTACCTTTGTTATTTTTTGCAGTGGTATTGATTTGTCGAGATGGAGAGAACTTTTAAACGAAAAGGGAACAGAGGCCAATTTGGATAATTTCACTCAACAAGTGCATGGAAATCATTTTATTCCCAACACAGTATTAGTTGATTGTACAGCAGACTCTGCTATTGCAAGCCATTACTATGATTGGTTACGGAAGGGAATCCACGTCATTACCCCAAATAAAAAGGCTAACTCAGGTCCCCTTGATCAGGTGATACATTTTTTTGCATCCAATATATATATATATACACATATTGATTTTTAGTAAACTCTATAGGAAATGTTCCTATCTTGTGTTGGTTTTTACTCCATTGTTGTTTCTTTGTTCGTGTGCTCAGTACTTGAAACTGAGAGATCTTCAAAGAAAATCCTACACTCATTACTTCTATGAAGCCACAGTTGGAGCTGGACTTCCAATTATCAGTACTTTACGTGGTCTCCTTGAGACAGGAGACAAGATATTACGCATAGAGGGCATTTGCAGGTCTGTTGATCAATACTTACACCACAGTTTGACTCTGAGTTACTTTCTGTTGCCAATTCTGATGATTTTTGTATTGGTTCTTGTTTTTGTTTGTTCTTTTTCCCTCCAGTGGAACTTTGAGTTATCTATTCAACAATTTTGTTGGAGATCGAAGTTTCAGTGAGGTTGTTGCTGAAGCAAAGAATGCAGGTTTCACTGAGCCTGATCCAAGAGAGGATTTATCTGGAACTGATGTTGCAAGGAAGGTACGTTGTCGCTCCTATGTATCAAAGACACAGCAAAGTTCTGCAATTGATGATAGTCTTGCTAACGGAACCAAAAACCTCTGTTTATGCAGGTGATCATCCTCGCTCGAGAATCTGGACTGAAATTGGACCTTGCTGATCTTCCTATTAGAAGTCTCGTCCCAGAACCTCTAAAAGTAGAAGATCTTTCTTTCTCTCTTACAGCAGAATCAGCACTGTTTGCGTCTAATGTACGTCTATATCTGCTATCAGGGATGCATTTCTGCTGAGGAATTCATGGAGAAACTCCCACAATATGATGGTGACCTAGCAAAAGAAAGGCTAGAAGCAGAAGAAGCTGGAGAAGTAAGATCATGCACCAAACATTTTCTATTTGATTGTCTTAAGTCTGGCTAAAAATCTTTTCCCTTTTGATAAATTTCTATAACATATAGACTATGTAAACTGTGATTCAGGTCCTGAGATATGTTGGAGTGGTGGACGCAGTTAACCAAAAGGGAACAGTGGAGCTTCGAAGATACAAGAAAGAACATCCATTTGCGCAGCTAGCAGGTTCAGACAACATAATAGCATTCACAACGACAAGGTACAAGGATCATCCGCTTATTGTCCGAGGACCTGGAGCTGGTGCTCAAGTCACTGCCGGTGGTATCTTCAGCGACATACTAAGGCTCGCATCTTATCTCGGTGCGCCGTCTTAAAAAGCGACCATTAATTATCAGTTTTGCTATCTAGCTATCCTCACGCTTAAAGTTATCACTTACGAACCAACAACAATTCGTTGGTCTTCGTAAGTTGTATGTACAATAGCAACTAGTTTTGTTGGATCTGATTTTTTTTCTTTTCATTTTAATACAGTTATTTTAAAAATAAATTTAAACGAGATATTATTCGAATAAATCGAGCTTCTAGTCTAGAATATATTTTGAGAGGTCATCTAAGATTATTCTTTCTATATATTATTGATAATGATTTTACTGCTACACTCAACTAACGCCTAGATCAAGTTCCGTTGGCAATACGCAAGAGCAAGTCACTAAAATATATGACCTTCTCAGAACTTAATTTTATTTTTATTTTTTTGTTGAAATGTGAAAATATGTTGATGAACAAAAAATATTTATATACAAGTGGTAAAACAGGGAATTAAAAACCTACAAAGATAAATAATTAAGGTAATTTTGAAGTAAACTATGTAACCTATTTTAATCAAACAGAGAAGAGCTTGTCAATCAAACGGACACGAAAAGATGTAGGAGGCCAAACACCATTGTGAATCCTAGCATATTTCTCACACCAAAGATGGTAAAGAAATAATTGGAAAGCCAAAGATACAATGATCTTGTCAATGAGACTAAACAAGGAGCTAAGGAGATCCGAGATAGTGTCATGCCAATCCAGAGTGATGGCTTGTCCAATCAGTTTGCCACAGATTTTGTCCATACAGTAAAACTGTAGGGACAAACGAAAAATAAATGATCTCGAGATTCATTTGGTTCGCCACAGAGAACACACCCTTGAGTTAAACCCCAAGACCTCATCCGAACATCAGTTGAGAGTCTGTCCTTGAAAGCCAACCAAGATATAAAAGATTGCCTCGTAATTCCTTGAGAGAACCATACAAGTTTGTGTCAGATAACTTTGACCCCATGATTTCTAATCTGTCGCCAAGTAGCAGAGGAGGAGAAAGAACTTCTAAAATCATTGGCAGCATGTTCCCAAAGAACAGTTTCAGATCCATTGACCAATTTTGGAGGCATGAAACGAGATACAATCTCAAAAATAGAATGATATCTTCTGTTACTAGCTATACTTGTGAGCCAAAGAGGATTTAACAAAGCATCAACTACTTTAAAATTGCAATGTAAGCCAAAGAATCAAGTACAACTATCACTAGTAAAGTTTAAAAGTCTGCCTTCACCACTCCGTCATCAAATTAGAAATGAGATTCCATACCATAACTTAGTTTGAGAAGCATCAGAACTTAAAACTTTTCGACACCCTCGACACTGTTTGGGCCGACAAAACTAAAACAACAAGAAATTAGTGTGATACTTTCAATTCTCCTACGTGAGAAGTCGCACAAAAAGAAACAGTTTCTTGCTCTAAAATTTTCTCCCAGACACTAGTCCCAAGAAGGTTTAGAGCTAACTTGTTTGTACTAAGTTTAGTAATTAACAGGTGGTTTTATTCAAATTTTAACCTCCAACTCTCTGGTTTTTTTTCCCATCTGGTAAACATAGTGGTTTCCTGTCTCTCTTCTCGCTGGCAACCATGGTAACAGGAGATTTTCAACTCATCTCGCTCAGTGCTTCCAAGATCTATAGTCATTAAGATGTCAAAGCTAGGAAGGTGTTATGAATATACTATTTAAATCCTTTGGAGAACATCTCCAGAACTCTCACAGACTCTGAAGAACTTAAAATATTTTGTGTATTAACGATACTAAGAAACTCCATTTCTAAACAAAGTCAAGGACCACCTCCTAGAACAGGGAGGATTTGAGTTGCTGAAACAGATAACCAGAACCTGCTCGCAAAGAGGTCACTTACAATAATAGCAAGACTAACCAATCCCAGTGCTCAGAGGGTTTGGTCCCTGGTACCTTTTCTTGCAGAACATTGGAAGATCTCTCTTAAGATAGTTGGCGTAGATCTGGAGCAAGGTCTGATGCATTTCCACTTCGAGGAATATGAAGATCTCTTTCAGGTTCTCAACAATGGCCCTTACCACTTTTATAAGTGGATACTTATCCTACAAAGGTGGGAAGAAACAACTTCAAAAGACTTTCCATCCCAGATTTCTTTTTAGGTTAAAGTTCACGGACTTCCAGTCAACCTATGGACCCAGTCTACCATATAAAGCATTGGTGTGGTATTGTTGAGAAAGTGGATATTACCTTAGCAGCGACCATGATTAGAGTTGAAATACATGGGCTCCTTCCTCTAATAACAGAGGTTGCTATTGAAATGCCAAACGGAGAAGAGCTCACAGTGCACCTGGTATATGAAAGGTTAGAAAAATTTTGCTTCAACTGCAAGAGGGTAAGTTATGAGCAAAGAGATTGCCCTGGCCTCCAAGAAGAACAACCTATGGGAAGGGATGAGAAGCAAAAAAGACTAATACATCAACGACCCCAAGGAAAAACAGAGAAGATTTCCATTCTGAATCTACCTCAGACCTCTGCTATTGCTTATCACATACCAGAAACTCATACTACTCTTCTAGCCAAAGGATATAACCTGAAAACAATAAGTACCTGAAAGAAAGAAGCAGTTACCGCATGGAAAATTATAGAATTTCCCCATACCCAAGCTATAGAAGATAAACCAGCATGACCTGCGCAATTCCCTTACATGGAAACCAATCCAGATACCTATAACCGAGAGGGAGCATGATCAAAGTTCCGCTGAACGACATCAAAGAGAACAAGAAGTTAGATCTGCTGAACGACATCAAAGAGAACACGAAGTTATATCTGCTGAACGACATCAAAGATAACACGAAACTAGTCTAGTTATAGAACGAGAACCAGGGGCGTTACCTCCAAAACGGCTTGGAAAAGAAATCATGCTGTAACCTGCTAGAAAATTTACCATCTCAGATCCCTCGTAAGGAGTACGTAGTAGCTATGGAAAATCTATGCGACTATATGGCACAATGCTCTAGCTACCTAGAACCCACTGAGAGTGCTGTTAGAAAAGAACAAATTAAACAAGCTAAAGAATCTGGACTTTTTAAGGAATCAACGATACAAATGGTGAAAGCAAAAATGCGCATAATTGATCAAATGGAGAACGGTGACCAAGGTACTCTGTCAGAACAATCCGAGGAGGACATTTTAATCAAGAACCTACCAGGCAGATCCCAGCAAAACTCCGCCTAGGTACAGTGGAGGACTTATCAAGCCCATCAAAACCTTCGGGAGAAGGACTTGAAATCCAAAAGAGGGAGCCGGTTAAGCGTAAACATGGTAGAATACCTCTCAAGAAGAAAACTCAGGGGAACTCTCTGCACTTGCCTGGCGCCAACTCCAAGAAACATAACATGCTTAAAAACCACGAATCACCGAGAAACTCATCTGCAGCAAAACGAACAAATGAACCACAACTTTCAGAGGAATCTTAAAACTCTATCTGGAACCAGGAGATGGATATGACTGAAGCCTTGAGAGGATGATTACCAAAATCAAAAAGAAGACCAAATTCTTCAAGTCGGCGAGCTATGGATTTTCAAAATCCAAAAGCTCCTATTCTTTAACTATGGTGAGCTGGAACTGCTAGGGGTTGAGGAATCTCCTGATAGTTCGTCGAATTAAAGAGAAGCATAAGAATATCCTACCTGATTTCCTATTCTTCTCTGAGACAAGAAACTCCGATCAGCAGGTGCTAAAACTGCTGGGAAACCTTAACAACCAATACAACTCTTTGGTTCCACCAGATGCATAAGGAGGAGGAGGTTTAACTTTATTTTGGAAATAATAAATTTGATGTTGATATCCTCTCTGCAAAATCAAACTTTTTTGATGTAAGAGTTAAGTATAGAAAAATGACTTTCTATATCCTATTCCCTTATGGCGAACCAGTTAGTAAACAGGAGAGAGCTATGGAAAAAATTATGAAACCTACTAGAGAGTAGAGATTCCCCTTAGCTCACAACTGGAGATTTTAATGATATCACTTGCAATGAAGAAAAAAGAGGAGGCCCAAGGCGATCTGAAGATTCCTTCTTTGATTTCAGGAATTTCTTTGAAGAAAATTATCTTTACAGCACTCCGGTAACTCCCTGACTTGGCGAGGCTACCGTCATTCTCACCTTATCCACTGTAGATTGGACAGATCGATAGCCAATGGTAGTTGGTTTGACAAATTCCAAAAGGCTCGATGTGAATACTTGAAATTTGAAGGCTCTGACCAGCGACCAATAGTCACCTATTTCCTTGAGCAAAAAAAGAAAAGTAAGGGTTTATTCAAATACAACAGAAGTTTAAACAAAGTCCCTGAAATTCAAGAACTTATCAAAAAGGTTTGGAAAGTACGATCTAATTCAACCTACAAATATATTTTAAAACAATGCAAAAGCGCCATCATCGAATGGAAGAAAATACAAAGAGCTGAAGAGGTTAAAGCGCTAGAAACCAATAAATTTTCACTAGAAATAGAGATGGGAAACAATGCACCAGATGAACAAAAAATCAAGATGATCAATGCAAAGCTCAAAGACTGTATCTAAAGGAAGAAGAACAATGGAGACCGAGTAGTATGCAATCTTGGCTACAGGTTGATGAGAGAAACATATCCTATTTCCATGCAATTACGAGAGGTCGAAGAGTGATGAATAAATTCTCGGTATTGGAAGACAAAGAAGACAATGTTGTATATGAGGAACAGTACATAGTGGCAGTAATCTCATATTAATACTCATAACTATTTACCTGCCAAGAGGGAGATCGAAATGACATAGTGGAAAAATCCCTAATAACAACGATCTCAGATGAGATAAACCAGAAACTTATCAGCATTCTGTCACCTACAGAGATCAAAGAAGCTGTCCTTTCTATCCACCCAATAAGGCACCAGGACCTGATGACTTCTCTGCAAGCTTCTTCCAAAGATTCTGGCCAGACATTGGACTCGAAATTTTTTTAAAGAGTTCACTCTCTTTTTCATATCCGATCAAATGCCGAGAACTTTAAATCATACACATGTAAGGTTGATCTCAAAAGGAGCAAACCCTAAGAAAATGACAGACTATAGGCCAATTGCCTTATGTATTGTAACCTATAAGATCATCTCAAAGATCATTACTAAGAGGTTACAACCGATAATAGGACTGATTATTTGAGAAAATCAATCGGCCTTCATGATAGGAGAGGAGCAATGGTAGTGAAAACTGATATGAGCAAGAAACATGACCGAGTGGAGTGGAGTTTCATTGAAAATGTTTTAACAAGGCTCGGCTTTCACCCTACATGGAATTAGTGGATTATGCAATGTATTACAACTGTTTTCTATTCTTAGTTGGTCAATGGAGAGGCAATAAGACTAGTGAATCCACAAAGAGGAATCCACCAAGGAGATCCTTTATCTCCTTATGTGTTCTTTCTCTGTAGCGAGGTATTATCGGGACTATGCCGGACAACTACTTCAAATGGAAAGCTTCCAGGTATTAGAGTGGCAAAGACAAGCCCCATCATAAACCATATGATATTTGCAGACTATACTGTTTTCTTCTGTAAATCAGATATGAAAAGCTGTGAGGCACTCAAGTACATCTTACAAAAATACGAGCAAGCTTCAGGCCAAAGTATCAACAAAGAGAAATCCGCAATAACATTTTCAGCAAAAACTATTCAAGGAATTAAAACATGTGTAAAAGACAAGCTAGGCATCCAAAGAGAGGGTGGAAATGGCAAATATTTGGGGCTGCCAGAGCATTTTGGGACGAAAAAGCGAGACATCTTCAGTGGAATTATTGAGAAGATCCAAAAGAAAGCATCTAGTTGGGCCACAAAACAACTTTCCTCAGCGGGTAAACTTGTTATCCTATAATCTGTCCTATTAGCAATACCTACATACTCTATGATGTGTTTCAAACTTCCGGTATTCCTATGCAACAAAATTCAATCAACCCTAACTAGGATGCAAGTTCTGGTGATAGGAAAATATTTTTGGTGGCGTGGAAAAAACTTACAACACATAAGAAGCAAGGTGGCTTAGGTTTCAGAGAAATCTCGGCCTTTAACGATGCTCTGTTGGGGAAAAATGCATGAAGACTGCTCAAAAACCCAACTAGCTTAGCAGCAAGAGTACTCCTAGGAACATATGCTCCAAATTAGAATATTCTGCAATGTAAAAATCACCAGTCAGCCTCACTTAAATGGAAGAGCATTATGATAGGTGCAAACTTGATCAAAAATCATTGCAACAAAGTCATAGGAGATGGAAAATCTTCCTCAATCTGGGAGGACGATAAGTTGTCAACAGATTTAAGAAAGAGACGATACGGGCCAGTCCACCACAACTTACAGGAAACTAAAGTAGCATAACTCTTCTTCCCAAACTCTACAACCTGGGACCCAAGAAAAATAGACTCACTTCTGTCTGAACATAAGATGGAGATCTTATCTATAAAACCAAGTAAACTGGGAGTGAATGATGACTACATATGAATACACACCAAGTCAGGAGAGTACTCATCCAAGTCAGGCTACTATGCAAGTCTCAGTTCTCAACCTAACTCTGATAAACCTATAGAAGAAACACAAAAAGTCGATTGGGACAAAGATATCTGGAAACAGAATCTCTCTCCAAAGATCAAAATGTTTACTTGGAAATTACTACACAATGCCCTCCCCGAAGGTGCTGCACTAGCAACAAGGAACATCACAGAAAATACATGTTGTATCAGATGTGGTGAGTTTGAAACTCTTGAGCACACATTTCTCCACTACAACTTTGCTCAATCGGTCTGGTGCAAAGTCCCTTTCGCAACACCTTTCAATTCTCATATCTTCTCATCCCTCAAATCTGCAATCAAACGAGACAATTTAAAATCAACTCTATCTCCGACAAAGGATCTTTGTTCCCATGGATTTGTTGGTCTATTTAAACAACTAGGAATAAGGTAATATTTGAAAAGAGATACTTTAATGAGGATGAGACTATTCTAAAAAGCATAAAAGAAGCCAAAGAGTGGCAAAACGCTCAAAGAGAACAAGACACAGAGAAGTACCACATTAACGACAAGTGCAATGTCCAACAATAGCAATAACGCCACAAGCCTTCACACGGATAAAGCATGGAATAGCGAATCAAAATTAGCAGGGCTGGGATGGGATCAATATCACAACTACTCCTTGTGAACAGAATTGTTCACAACTACTCTCCTAATAAAAGATGGATTAAATTAAATCATTTTGTAAAAGAAAATGAGGTTATTTACTTTCTTGTCCTGAGAGTTGAACAAAAGTATATGATCCAACCTCAATTATCCACCCGAACCGATTACCGATATAATAAAATTCGGATCCATTTGAATTTTTTTTGTCAATACCAAAAATCATCCAATAAACAGTTAATAACCGAAATTAAACCAATAGAAAAAAAAATCCCCAAATTTACCCTAACTAAAAAAATTGATTTTCGTCTTCTTCAACCTTTTGTTCTTACGATTTTACTCTGCTCAAGCGAAGAATTTGACAAAAAATAAAGATTCAAAGAGATGCAGCAAATGTGTATTTAAATACTCTGAGTTACTTGAGACTTATAGCGTAAATAATTATGTACGTACGCAAACAAAGAATTGTGCAGTAATGTTAAACAACGAATTCTATATCATCTCTTGCATAGTTTTTTCTTCAACGAATTCTATGTTAAGCAAATATTTTGTTCAATTGACACTTGGACCGTGACCATCATTCTCACGATCTAGTGTTTCGAGCCATGGTTTGACAAGCTTTCGTAAAGCTAGAATCATAATTGGTTAGAGGTTTCCTTGTATTCCATGAGCAAATCTGAACTACTTTATCAACATGCTGCCCAGAAGAAGGAGAAGATGAACAAGGAATATCCTTTGACAATTGACCTCTTGGACTCTAAGAGCACCATTAACGGCATATTCTTAAGAATTTCTTAGAATTAAATACAATTAAAAAAAAAAAATATCTAAGAAATAAAGGTGGTTGATTTCTTAATTAAGAAATCGTTTCTCAATTAAGAAATGCAGATACAAAGAATGAAGAAAAAAAAAAAAAGACGGAAGGTGTAAAGCCGAAAAGGCGATCTTCGGTAAAGGAGAGGGGCGACTCCAGGCGACATCAAAGGCTTTTCCCGGCGACGATCCTGTCTACCTCAATGGAAAGTCTTCTCGCGCTCCAAAGGTATGTCTTCCGACGGTTAATCTACCGGGAATATCGGTGGTGTTACTGTCGGAGTCGAGGGTTTCGGTGGCTCCGAAGGAAAGAGATCTATGGTGTCTCGGATCTGCAACGCCGGTGGGCGAAAAGAGATTCACGCGGAGGAG
>OVAX01000318.1:0-91496 GCA_900406405.1 Lepidium africanum | reverse complement strand
TTTTGTTTACTTGTGTTCTTGTCCTCTTTCAATCGAATAGCTCTGATACCATGTTAAAGTGATTTGATTTTTATTAAACGGAAAGAGTATTACACACACACACACGAATGACTATGTTTTTCAACTCTGTTTTAATCCTAAAACAACACGCATCATTTCGTATGAACCAACACATCCATACGAATGAATACAACTTATACGAAACAATACAACTATACGAAACATCACAACTATACGATTGTGTCTATTCGTATAATAACTAACTTATGTAAATTAATTCTAATCTATACTTAGTCATGTAATGAGATATGATTATAGTTCAACACTCATTAGTTTCAACATTATTACTCTTTAATAAAAATGTATTATGACTTCCAATATTTATGTACAATAAACAACTCAATTAAGTCATAAATTTCTAAATACATTTTTTTTATTTTTTCAATCAAATCACGAAAACCGGATCACTAACTAGTGACGTAATAAAATAAAAAATACATCAAATATAGAAACAAATAAGTAACCGTATTGAATAAATTGGACTAGAGTTTTGATGGGGTGAACCAGGCCCGTGCAAGTGCAACACATGAGCAATTCGCAAAAGCCCAGATAGCAAGCTATCTTAACAAATTTTCCCCCTAAAAAAATAGATATTAAACTGATAGGAACAGATACTACACTTGATCTTAGCCAAAAGGCCGAGAAAGGTATGAATTGCAAGTTGGGCTCAACCTCTGTTTTATTTATACATAAGCAAAAGTGGCCAACGTCTACGAAACTTAGTGATGTGGGACAAATATGATAATCTCTTAGCGACAGGTACTTTAACTGATGATCATGGAGTCTCTCGCCACTTCCAAGGGATCGATCAAACTGAGGCTTCTGTATTACGAAACATGAACCTCAAAAACGTTCACTACTTCAAAAATAATGAAATAAAAAATAAGATACTGAATCATGAACAAAAACAGAGTCGTTTCTCAATATTGTTCTCTGTTCTATTTCAACCTCTAAGTTCTGAAAATTATCTGAGGAGATGGAAGAGGCCGTACAGGGAACCGAAGAAGGCGGAGATGAGACGGAGGAAAGAGGAAGAGACACGGCAGAGGAATGAAGTGTTAGTAGAAGGAGTTGGAGTAGAAGGCTGAAGGTAAGCACAAGCAGCTTGCTTTACAAGGCGGTTGCGGATGGAGATTGTTGAAACCGCTGATGCAGAAGAGACGGCGAAGGACGGTGAATCGACGGTAGAGTTAGTGGTCGGGAGGATGTCTTTGAGGGAAGTGTAACATGGAAGATGATCATCGGAGGATTTGTTGACGTTGACGAGTTCTAGGTCTAGACTTTGTGAAACGGTACCGTTTCTACGTTGGAGAAGAGAAAGATTCATCAAATTCTCTGCTTCCATTTTTGAGAAAACAGAGAGTGAGAAAATTTGGATATGAGGTAACAAGTTTAAATATCAATTCAATGGTCAATCATTACGTTCATTGTTCGTTATATTAAAAGTCAAAAAATGAATAGCGTGTTAATATAAATATTGTATTCGGGACCCTATTTATTTCTTTTGAGAATATAAATATTGAAAATAAATACTTATTGAATGAAATGAAAACGAAAGATGGAGTTACAACGGCGAATGGTTGGCAGCTGACGCTCCAGTCACGATTACTTTATAATTTTCAAAGCAAAACAACGACCATACTTTATTATTTTCCCAACATAAGTTTGTCTCCCTTGTGGTATTAAATTGAATTATTGTAGTGTTTATTATATGTTTTGTCTCTGTATAATACTATAGTATTTTAATAAAATAAGTACATGTTTAAGACAAGCAATGGAATATCATGCTAATTTCTTTCACTTACTAGCACTATATGGATTATGGAATATAAACAAAATTCATATTATTAAATAGGTTCCACTATAGATGAGTCACTATAGAGGACGAAGATTTGAGGAGACATAATTCACGGAAAAAGGTTGGATAAAGTCAAAGTAAACATATCACAAGACGAGAAGGGTCAGATAAGAGCGGCTTTGGTCCATTTCACATGAATATTGTTTCATTGGTCACTTTTTTGCTTTCCTTATCACTTTGTCAATTGAGTCATTCTGCCATCTAAATTCCGGACGTTTGTTACAAGTTACACCGACGGGAGGGTCCTAACGAAGAAGATAATCGCACATGTTGTTTCGACCCTTTTTCCCTTCAGTAAATTATATCTAAACCCAACTTCTATCTTTTTACTGATCCTAAACAAACGAACCTGGTCCTTTATTTTTGTTCAATCTTGCTCTTATAATTAGATCGACAATGTTTGATATATAGTCAAAACTCATATTTTTTTTAAAAAAATTTCTTTCCCTTTGTATTAGAGAGAAATCGAACACCAATATCTAAAGATTTATAAAATGACCATTATCACTTGGCCACGTATCATCACCGTAAAAGCATCACTTTAACCACCGCAAATAATTAACTAAACATTAGCTTTATTTGATATTCTTTCAGTAGAACTTAAGAAATAAATTGATGAAATCAAAAATTCTAAAGAAATAACTCTTCTTTATTAGTTTAAGAAAATCTCTCAAAACTTAAATTCTCAGATCTTTTAATCTCATACCTTATGTCAAACATTGACATCTCTTTGTATAGACTAAATTATTTCCTAATTCAAAAAAGAAAACAATTATGTTTTGGATAACTTCCTAAAAACATCTCAACTATGTTTTGGATAATTTCCTAAAACATCTCAACTAGTCTAGTCTATTAGCTTGCAACTCAAGCTACTAACTTCAAAACTCCAGCAATCTCCCCCTTGAGCTTGAAATCGATTTTCTCAACATCTTGAACACCAATGAGGTCTCTTATTTCTTTGAACTTGATCCTTCTTGACGCATTTGTAAGAATGTCCGCCTTTTGCTTTGTTCCGGGAATGTGTTCAACTTCTATTAAGCTATCCTCAACACATTTTCTTATGAATTGATATCTTGTGTGAATGTGTTTGCTTCTCCCATGAAAAACAGGATTCTTGGTAAAAGCAATCATGAATTTGTTGTCAATTAGGATCTTCACTTGTTCACAAGTCTTTTCCATGACTTCACTTAACAAATCTTGTAACCAAATTGCTTGTCAAGCCGCCTCGGCTCTGACCATGAACTCGGCCTCACAAGAAGACATGGCAACAGTTTCTTGCTTTTGAGAACACCATGTAATCAGACTTTCTTCCAAGTAGAAAATGTGACTGGTTGTACTCTTTAAGTATCTCAAACATTGCTTCAATGCAACTCCATGTGACTTTCTTAGACTTTGCATATAGTAACTTAGTACTCCTTCTTGTTCGTTGGTACCACTTTCATTCCAATTCCATCTTTTTTTCTCATCAAAGATAACATCACGACTCACAGTGATTCTCTAAGTTGGTGGATCAAGCAAACGATATACTTTAACCCCCGCTCAGTTCCAATATAAACAAGCATTCGTGAACGATCATCCAACTTCGCTTCTCCCCACAAGTAGTTTGGAACGCGTATATGCTTTATGATGCTCCTAGACATCTCCATAAGTGTTCGATTTATTCTCTCTACCACTCTGTTTTGTTGTGGAGTATATGGTGCCGTTAGATGTCTTTTGATCTCGTTTTGCTCACAAAACAAATCAAACTCTTTTGGCACCAAATCTCCATCTCTATCCGTTTGAATCACTTGTATCTTCTCTTTTGTTTCTACCTCCACAGTCTCCTTAAATTTCTTGAATTTATTGAATGCTTCACCTTTCTCCTTCAATAAACTCATCCACATATAACGACTTCTATCATCAATAAGCACAAAAATGTACCTATTACCCGCAACCATTGATGGTGTTATTGGTCCACAAAGATCTCCATGAATAAGCTCTACACTCTTCTTTTCTCAATATGAGGTAGCTTGTGGAAAAAACTTTCTTGTTTGTTTTCCAAGTAAGAAAGATCCATAAATTTCCTAGTCAATACTCATCCTTGGAAGACCTTTAACAAAACCTCCATCAACCATGTTTTTCATTGTATCGAGATTCACATGTCTCAATCTCGAATGCCATCTACTATACTCACTTAGTTTAGTTAGATGCAATTGTGTGATATCCTTTATATACATAAGTACCTTGTATAAGCGATTCTTGCTCCTTTTTGCATTAACAATGAGTCTTCCTTCTTGATCATGCATTTTTAGGTTATCTCCTCTCAACCTAATGTCACAACCTTCCTATGTCGCTTGTCCAAGACTTATTATGTTGCTCTTCAAATCGGGAATAAAATACACGTCTTTCATCTCTTTTTGGTCACCGTTTCCATAAATAAAGGATATCGATCATTTCCCTTTGATGTCTACACCAGATTCATCACCAAACCTCACTTTTTCGGTGATGGACTCGTCTAGTCTTGAAAAATACCTATTTTCTCCGGTCATGTGATTGCTAGCTCCATTGTCAGGATACCAAGTGTTTCCCTCCTTATCGTTTGTCTCAAATTTACTTGGTACATAAATTTCTTCGTTTAGAAACACGATCTCATGTAGAAAAAAGTCATCTCCCTCTTGTGTTTATTGTTCCTTTTCATCCTCTTGTGTTTCTTGTAGCTTAAGCTATCGATCCAGATATTTAGAACTAAAGTGTCTGTATTTAGCACATCGGTAATAAATTACTTTTGACAAATCGACGTCTCCATTACCTCGACCTTGTCCCCTTTCACGACCACGTCCTCCTCTTCCTCTTTCTCTTGATCCTTAACTAGAATCCCTCGTTTGATTTTGTGATTCCAAATATATCAACTGTTTTTGATATTCTTGAGCTTCTTCTTCTTCTTCTTCTTCTTGAATTCTTTATTCATAGGCTTTAATACGACCTACAACATCCTCAAAGCATGCTGTTTTAAGATCCAAGGGTTGCTCAAGAGATGCAACCATAAGGATGTATTTCTTTCTAGGAAGACACTTAAGAAACTTCTTCACCAACTTTGTTTATTCGCTTTTTGCTCCGAGAGAAGAAAATGTAAATGATATTACCGATAACTTGCTCACAAAGTCATCTATTAATTCGGTTTCTTTCATCTTAAGACGGTCAAATTAGGACATCAAGGTTTGTAATCTTGCTTCCTTAACATGCTCAGCTCCTAGATTTTGACTTTTGATGGTCTCCCACACCTTCTTTGCCGTGTCTAATTCACCAACTTGTAGGATAAGATCCAATGGTATCGATTGGAACAAGAGTGTCATCGCCATGTTATTCTTCCTTTTATCATCAATTTCTATCTCAATTACCTCCCATACCTCGTGTACGTTGAGACATACGCTCATCCTCATGGCTCAGACAGTATAGTTAGTTGCGATTAACATCAGACATACTATAGAAGTAGAACCTCCTCTACTTTTGTTCTTCACCGCCGGTACTATAGCATCTTTATCTCCCATGACTCTGATTTGCTTATGATTAAACCTCACCTTTAATCCTCCTTAATGATTAAGACTCACTCTTAATCGATCAAACTAAGCTCTGATACCAATTGTAGAACTTAAGAAATAAATTGATGAAATCAAAGATTATAAAGAAATAACTCTTCTTTATTAGCTTAGGACAATCTCTCAAAACCTAACTCTCCAATCTCTTAATCTCATACATTATGTCAAACATTGGCATCTCTTTATATAGACTAAACTATTTCCTAATTCCAAAAAGGAAACAATTATGTTTTGGATAACTTCCTAAAAACATCTCAACTATGTTTTGGATAATTTTCTAAAACATCTCAACTAGTCAAGTCTATTAGCTTGCAACTCAAGCTACTAACTTCAAGCTTACTCAAATACTTTCATCTAAAACTAGGATTATGCCCGCGTTATTACGCGGGATTTGATTGTTTTGATATTTTTTTAAAATCATTTTTATTTATGATGTTAGACCCATGTTGATATTTGGAAATTGGAATATTGTTTTCGAGATATTGTTTTAGAGGCCCAAAACCCAAACTGAAATTGATCCGAATTGAAAGAACTGAACCCGATAAAATACCCAAATAGACATGAATCTATATTTTCAAAATACCTAACACGAAATTGAACCGGAACCAAATCAAGAACCAAAATTTAGCTTTTTAGTTTTTTCATTTTCTAAAATTTTGAATTTTTATAAAAGAAATACACGAACCTGAAATTGTTTTATACTGAACCGAACTATATCCGAAAAATAAAAATATTCGGATAAGTCTTAAATCAAAAAAGAAAACAAAAATACTTATTTAGAGATAAACCAAACTTGACACAATACCAGAATGAATCCTATATCTATGTACCCAAAAAACTGATTCTAAACTGGAACCAGAATCGAATAAAAACAGAATTTTTACCCGATATATTTTTATTAAATTTTATTAAGTTCATGTCAAGAGACTTACTAAGTGTTCAGCTCCACCACGGCTGGGAAGAAAGTTAATGGAGTCTCAAAAAGTTCATAATAATCTGCTGTCTTGGGAATTAGATTAGTATATTGTAAAATCCGTTTGTTTTAGAAGTTTAAGTGATTAAATTTTAATAGCTTTTTCTATTAAATCTTTTTTAGTTTTGAATTTTTATATAAAAGTTTGTAGCAAAATTCATTTTAATTAGTTATAAATTTTAAATTAATTTTATCCTAAAATTTATAACATAGTCAAAATGAAAATGTCTCCCAATTTAATATATTAGATATTCTCATTTTAATATATAAGATACTAGATATTCCATTTATTGACTTTTTTAAAAACAATAATAAAAGAACAACGAATATGATTCTAACAATACCTGAAATCAAAAGCATCTGAATGTCAAGTTAATTATGTGAAATCTCACACCAAAACGATAAACTTTATCACATATAAAAATAAAAACTTTATCTTATCACGGTAGATATGTACTTTTCGCAATATCCAAGATTTATACTTTGTTACGTGTACTTATGCTCTGTACTTTGGCAAATACTTGGAACAAATTATAACAAAAGAATAAAGCCGAGGTTTCCTACTTGGGTTGGGCCAAGATAATGGACCACGACTTATTGTATACTCGTAATGTTTATGTTAAGGCCCATAAGCCCATTATTCAAAGAACAAAAACTTCAACCTAAATCCTAGTATTAGTTTCGATTTGATATTATATTGGTTATGTTTGTTTTGCTGTCACGGGTATCAATGACAAACGACAGTAATAAAGGAGGACGACATGTAGTACATTTTATATATTTTACTATTAATAAAGTCAAACTAAATCCAATAAATCTTGTTTGTTTTATTATTTGTAACAAAGACTATACGAAGTTCTATTCTTACATCCAGGCCGCTTGCATCAAACACCCAGCTATATATCTTTTTGTCTTATTATCGTCAAAAGATAAACGTAATTTCAATCGTAACTCTTCACACGAAGAAAGAATTTGGATCTGTTTTATAAATTAGCCGTGGAGATGAGGTCACCAGTCGATGCAGAATCGACTCGACCAAAGCTTGTCCCACCAAAGTACCTCGATCATTTTATTCATGTGCTTCCTAATTTTCATGGACAAACATTATTAATCGTTTTCCAAAAAATTTTGTCGTTATTTTATTTTGTTTTTGTCCCTTTTGTTCGATAAGTTTGATATTTTAATCCCGTGACTGTTTTAAATCTATCGTCCTTTTTCACTTATTTTAATCAATATATATAAATTTGATGAATCATTAATCTAAGTGAAAATTTTGTACTTGGAATCCATTTTTAAAGCTCATTATTTGGGATGGGTATTTAGTTAGTACTACCAATATTTTCCACACTAAGGTACATTGCTTTCAACTTGCGTTCATGAACCAAAATAACCTCTTCATTTATAAATCTTTTAAATCATTAATTTTATAAATTTTCACCAAGCAACAGCCAACGCTATCATACGAGACATAATATGAGACAAATGAATTTTCATCAAGTGGCTAAATACTTGTTTCCCCATTGAAATTGAATTCTAGTAGTCGCATTATATTGAAATTCAATACTTGTTCCCCCATTGAAATTCATATTCAAATCCATATAATTCAGGGTTTGTGTTTTGAATCAAACTTTAAAAAGTATTTCACATTGTTTTCTCAAAGTTAGCATCATCAGTGAAATATAGCAAAAATGGACAAACAATTTCTTGAATGTAAGTGATCAAAATAAATTTGGATAATGGAGATGTCGTATTTGCTTAAATAATAGAAAAGATAGAAAGTAGTAGCAACTCATGTTCATTATTGTGGAAACTTTATAATGGCACTATTGACTTTATTGATCCTTCATCAATAAGGTGATGTGTGAGAGTATGTGCATTGATTAGTCACTAGTTTGAAAGGAAAGCCATTAAAATGGTTTGTTTTATCATTGTATTGCCACTTTATAAAGTTTAAGCTCACAAAGTTTATAAGAGTCAACAAATATACATGTGGTCGATTACTCACAGAGTCACAGTTACAGCTATTGGATTCAACGTGCTTCATTTGGTCAACTGATTTATAATTAACGTCGGAGTTCAGGATACGGTTTATTAGCCTATTCAAATTTCTATCATTCTATACGCAGAAGTTACATATTAACAAGAATGAAGTGTGAACCAAAAGAAAAAAGAGAATGTAGATTACATGCGAATCTATAAAATGTTTTGGATCTTACAAGTAATTGTGTAAAATATAAAATCATTTTAGAAGTATTGTTAACCAATTCGTTCTTTTGGGTTGTTTTTCCTCTTTTAAAGAGATATATTCTCTGACTTTATTCATTTATCTAAAAAGCTAAAAAAAGATTGGCTTTTTGTAGCTCTTTGAGCTTAAAAACTATCACCAACGGGTTTTGTGAAGCTCTAAGTAAAATTCATCTAAATTGGATTGAGGATTCCATATTTAATATTTTCGGAAAAACTTGTTTGATTTTATAGACTGGATATCTATATTTTAGTTAGGGCTATCAATCTAAAATCTTACAGAAAGGTTTCTAAAACCATATTAAATCTAGGTCTCTTTACGGAATCACACAAAGTTTTAAATTAAGCATTATGTTTTTAGTTATACTTAAAATTTTTTTAAAAAATTGTAATTAAAATAAATATACTGACCCAATATTTTTAGTTTGACTCAAACCTATTAAACTAATTAAAATCATGTGATTTATATGGAAGTACCCATTAAAATATTTTTTCGATTAAATCATATTTTATAATTCTAATTCTTAAATAAAAGTAAAACCTAAATTAATTTACAAAATTTTAGTTATTTTAATGGGTCTATGTCAAATAAAAAATAGTGGTTTGATTTGATTTATTTTAATTACAATATTTTTTGGTCGAAAATTTACTAGATCAGAAAAAACTTACGGGTCCAATACAAAGTAGGCCTGATACAAGGTCTCTTTTTGCCAACTTGTCTGTACATAAGTTGTTAGAGCGTTTAATGAACTTAGAGTCTATCGATCTAAACGACTTGGAGAAGGAGATAAAATTGAAAGCCAAATTATGAATCTCATTTTGGCTCGATTTTTCGATGAAAGCTTGGATCATGAGTGAAGAATCATAAATGATACATATTCTCTGCAGTCTCAACTTTGCCGCGTGAAATAATGCAGCATGCAAGGCGCTTGCTTATGCAACTAATGGAGATTTGATGAACTCTCTTGTTGACGCTTCTTCTACCAGGATCTCATCGGATATACTTGATTTTCCAGCTGATTTAATTATAAAATTACAAAATTTAAAGCATTATATATTTTTGTATTGAAATTGAAAATTTTGCGTGGTTCCTTGTGTGGTTTTAAGTTACAGTATAAATTTTGTGTGGTTCCATCAAAAGGTCTAAACTCTATGTGATTTTAGCAATATTTGAAAATTTTCATAGTCTAGATTGATAGTCTTATTAGTTGTAATGCATCTGTATTTCTCTTTGTAATTGCTATATACTGCTTCTGCTTCACTGCAAATGATTTTTTAATTATCTAATAAAGCTTTTGTTGAGCAAAAATAATACCCAATTCGTTCCTTTTTTGAAACATATGTTAGTATACAAATGTTGTTAGGAATCTGTCGAATAATCGTATAAGTTCTCGACAAATTTCAAATAGATTTGTTTATGTAAATAATTATAGACCAAACTTCGATAAACGATACGTGCTTTAATTGAACTATTGTAGTATGGAGAAAAGTATTTACACATGGTACTGAGTAAAAGTTAACAAGAAAAAAAAAAACTCCTTAAAGTTGGAGTGAGTGAAAGTACATTCCTCAAAACTTCTCCAGGACAAAAAGATAATAGAAATGTGTAACTTGGATAAAGAAGAAATGCATTAATAAAGATGCATCACATGATATGTAAATGTGTAAGCTACTTAGTGATCACATGGCCAATCAATCAAATTAATTGAAGAAAGACATCTTACTGTGATTACAACTATTCTCTCATTTCTTTCTTTTTTCTGTAGTTTTAAATTAGTATTTGGATTTCAGTATTTGTATTTTCGAATCTTTGTTAAAGTGTAAATCCCATATAAATCCATTAATTCGATTCAATTGGGAGTTTTCATGAATACAAATACGTATTTGTAAGCTCTCGATCATGATAGCTTGTCCAATGTCCACGTACAAAAATACATATCCACGTATAAGATTACTTATATTAGTAAGTTTCCTCATGAAAAAGACACATTTATTTATAATTTTTTAATTTATAAAAGATTGAAGAAAGTCACAGAGATCGAACATGATTCTTCACTTTATTAGACTTTCCACTCCTTTGTCTTCTTCTTCTCCTTCTCACTTACTTAATCCATAAGCCACTAAACCAAAAAACACAAACACACAACAATGGCTTCTTCTCCTCATCTCTTTTTCTTTCTTATCTTCCTTTCCGTTGTCTCCGCCGTCAAACTACCACTCTCTCCGATTTCCCACACAGACCCATTACCGACCGATCCTTACCTTTCTCTCCGTCGTCTCGCCGATTCTTCAATTGCCAGAGCTCATAAGCTCAAACATCAAACCTCCATTAAATCCGATGAAAATGCTCTCTCCTCCGCATCAGCCGCTGTTGTGAAGTCTCCTCTTTCTGCTAAAAGCTACGGTGGTTACTCTGTTTCTCTCAGCTTCGGCACACCGTCGCAGACAATTCCTTTCGTCTTCGATACTGGAAGCAGTCTCGTTTGGTTCCCTTGTACCTCGAGATATCTTTGCTCCGATTGCAATTTCTCTGGTTTGGATTCGACTCAAATTCCTTTATTTATGCCGAAGAACTCTTCCTCGTCTCGGATTATCGGGTGTAAGAATCCGAAATGTCGATTTCTATTCGGAGCTAATGTCAAGTGTAGAGGATGTGACCCGAATACCCGGAATTGCACAGCTACTTGTCCACCCTACATTCTCCAATACGGATTAGGATCAACGGCTGGGCTTTTGTTATTAGAAACGCTTGATTTCCCGGCTCTAACCGTACCCGATTTCGTCGTCGGATGCTCGATTCTCTCGACCCGACAACCCGCTGGTATTGCCGGGTTTGGCAGAGGACTCGAATCGCTTCCTTCGCAGATGAAGCTTAAGAGATTTTCTCATTGTTTGGTTTCTCGTCGGTTCGACGATACTAACGTGAGCACCAATCTTGATCTGGATACCGGGTCGGGTCATGATTCCGGGTCAAAAACCCCGGGTCTTAGCTATACGCCGTTTCGAAAAAACCCAAATGGCACCAACACAGCTTTTCTCGAGTATTATTACCTTAATCTCCGGCGAATATTCGTTGGAACTAAGCGTGTGAAGATCCCTTACAAGTATCTCGTGCCGGGAACTGATGGAAACGGAGGATCTATCGTCGATTCCGGATCCACATTCACTTTCATGGAGCGACCCGTTTACGAACTCGTTGCTGAAGAATTCGCTACACAGATGTCGAATTTCAGCCGAACGAAACAGTTGGAAAAGCTGACCGGACTTGGACCGTGTTTCAATATCTCCGGCAAGGGATCTTTGACGGTGCCGGAGCTGAGCTTCCAATTCAAAGGTGGAGCGAAGATGGAATTGCCGTTATCGAATTACTTCTCGTTCGTGGGAAGCGCTGACAATGTATGTCTGACGGTTGTTTCCGATAATACCGTTAGTCCCACCGGCGGAAGGAGTGGTCCGGCGATAATTCTGGGAAGTTTTCAGCAACAAAACTATTTAGTGGAATACGATTTGGAAAATGACAGGTTTGGGTTCGCGAAGCAAATATGTCACCCCTGAGTTTTTAGGGGTAAATTTGAAAATTCGACTGTTAAACTTAAAACGATGATGTCGTTGAGATTAATTTTTATGATTTTGTATTTCTTTTCTAAATATAATAAAACTGTGTTAAATGTTTATAATTCTGAGATATATATATATATATATATGAAAATAGTTCAAATAAATTACATTTTATCTTTGCCAAAAAGTATGTGTATTAATTAATTAATTTTTGTTGTCAACATTATTCTTATAATTAGATTGATAACATATGATCTATAGTCAAAGATCATATTTTTAAATTCTTTTTTTTTTTTTTTTTGCATCGGAGAGGAATTGAACTTTAGAGAAAAACTAAAGTGACCACTACCACTAAATTACATATCCTGGACAAAGCATGTGTATTAATAAAATTTAATAATTTTATTATTTCATATCTCACTTTAATAGTTATCAAGTAATCTTAAAAAAACTGTAGAATTTCAACAGTCAGAAAAATATAAGTACACTAAACAAAAATTCTGTATAGAAACTATACAAAAAATTAGCAAAAAAAAAGAAATTCTAGAAAGAAATTCTATTTAGAGATTATATTTTGAGAAAATTGTTTTTTGTCCAATGTCAAATTCTTTTACCGAAATTAAATTCTGTGGTTCAGAGCCAAAAAAAAAAAACTCTGTGGTTAAGTATTTTGTAGATTTTGTCACCTAATTATTAACATAATAAAGAATTATATATTTATTTCTCCCTTATTAGTTAGTTGGAAGCCCAAAATGTGGAGGCAGACAATATAAAATAGATGCTAACACAGTGATAACACGTCGATGTCCATCCATAAAAATTCAAAAGTAACCAAACAACCACTAATTATTATACTTGTATCTAAACAAAGTTTTAAATGTTATTGATGTTAAACAAATAAGTAGGTTCATATCCACTTGTACTAAAAGTATTATACGAAGTTTTATAATGGTACAAAATATATTTAGATATGTTCGTAATTTATAAGCCATTTTCCATCAATGGTGTACATATTTGTATGAAATTTGATAGCTGTGAGATGAGTTTTTATCGTTAGGAAAATACAGTTATGGATGGTTCACAGAAGAGTAAATTCAATTCAACTAACATTAAACCAAAAAAAAAGAAGAAGAATAAATTCGATTGAAAATGGGCAATGCACGAATAAAGCAGTGACTGCGTTTAATAAGATGAGTTGTGTTTTTTTTTTTGTCTCTCTCTTGTCAGCTTCTTATAAAGCAATAGCAACTTCTCTTAATCATGCCAGCTCACAAAAAGTTTGTAGATTAAGATATTTTTAAACACCAAACCTTTTGGACACAGATCCGTTTGGTTTATGTTTGTGGCGCGATCAGTGTAATTTGTTTGGTCAGAGTAATCAATGCGACTTTTCTTTTGTCAACCAGTGTAATTAATGTGACTAAACAGATTAGTTGCATTTGTTGTAACATGCTACGTGTGATATATAATTTTCCTAAATTGGTTATATATTCATCTTTATTCTCTATCCAAATTCAACAGTATTATAGTATTATATAAATTTCGATTTAAAATTTTTGGTATCGTTATATATGATCAATTCAACTCTTAACAAAAAAATAAATAACCATTTTTAAATCGATTAAAATAACAAAAATAAAAATATGTTATCAAAATAAGCTTAATATATTATAAAATAGCCCTTACATTCGGAAGCCGAAGTACTGTTATGGGCAACAATATCACTTTTATTTCTCCTTATTATTAAAGTCATATTCGCAACAAAGCAACAAATTCTGTAAAGATGATAAAGATGAAGGAAGATTCAAAAGATTAATCAAATATCAGTCCATACATCGAATATATTACACGTTTAGGAACCTTTTGTATTATTTTTTCTTTCTATGATCCCTTGATCTTTTATTTTTGAAGCAATGTTTTGATTCACAATATTAGAGAGTTTTTCAAGAATCTATCTCTTGTAAACTATGTTTTCCCGAACAGAATCGATTCTTCAATATGATAAGTAATATAGTAAAAAAAAGTTACCGTTTCAAAAAAAAAAAAAGAGTTAGATAAAGTTATGAGGATGTCTTAGATATTACATTAAAAATCTCATCAAATTGTAACGTCTGCAGTTAGATATAAGCAGCCTGACCGACTCAATAGGTGGGGCAATGTAAAGCCAAGATGCAGCTGGAGTTATCTCCTTCATCCGAAACTGGTCCAAGTGAACAAGAAGATAACGTCCAAACTCTAAGACCATGACCATTATAATTTTTTTTTAAAAAAATTCTCCCTAATATTGCAGAACACATCCAAAGAATTTTCCAGATTTCATTTTGGTGCTGGTCAAATAATTTTCCAAAGAACACATACACTTTCTACATAATCTAAACTCATATGGTGCTACACACAACCAATCTGTACACTTTGATATCAAAATAATATTTACAATATATCGTCTTGTTTTTTATAAGAAAATATCAACTACGGAATATATAAAATTATTTGATATTTTCAAAAATACCTGCCTTTTTGGATATTTTAAAAAATACTCATCAGTAATTGAAAAAATATGAAAAACCCTCGTAAACTTTTTTCTAAACTTTTTTTGTAACTGTTTTTTCATATCAAAATTTAATTTTAACATTTATTAGATTTAATAAAATAACTTATTACTTCAACTAGAGTTATGGTTAGTAAAGATTAGTAGGATAGGAGATGAAAAATCGACGTGGTTATGATATGACTTATAGGTACAAGGTATGGTTCCAAGATCTCCAGTAGGTTGGGGTCCTAATATTTATTCTGATCTTATGGTAGTCCAGTTGATGAACTATAACACATGTTTTTTGAGGTTCCATTAATCAGGCAATTAAATGACTTAAGGGATGTGTCTCTAATTTTGGGCATTAGACTTCCAAATATGAAGAAACCGGATTATATTGGATAATACTATAATAAATCAGAAAAAATATTTGGTAAAATCAGGTTATGTGGTAGAGGTTTCTTATGGGAATAAAAAATAAGTTAGATATGATTCTTCTATTTAAGAGATCCAGGCCAATGGATGCAATCTCGATTTTCCTTCTAAGATTAGGTATTTCATATGACAAACAATTTATGGTACCTAACGGTTAGAGCTAATTTGATAAATAGAGGAGTTCGATTTTTGACATTCCTTCAGGAATAGGGACGTTTCCTAGCCCATCAAACATGGATTATCTTTTCTGGAAGTTACCAGAATTGGAGAAATCCCTACTAAGTTTGGAGATTGGAAAAGTTTTGTGCGCTACTGACTGTGCGGAGATCTTGAAGATGGTGGCATCTACAGAAGACTGGCCAACATTCTCGCATTACATGGAGGAGTTCGATAGACTCAAAATACTCTTTTCTAATTTTTCTCTCCATCAGATTTCTAGAATCCTCAACCATAAGGTAAATTGGTTAGCTTGCATCATTTGTAGTTTATTTAAGAATTGTTCTTTTGTAAACTCTATACCCTCTTCTTGGATTTCAAAGTTAATATAAGATTAATATGTTGAAAAAAAAAACTTATTAATAAACTATTTTGAATGAAAAAAACTAAACTCTAATTGGATGCTTAAACACAAACAAAAAACTAAATAATATACCTTAAACATAGTGGGAGTACCACGAGCATCACTGGATTAACTTGAAGCGGGAGGCCATCTCTCGCAGAGACTAAAGGATTGACCAGTGGGTCATCAATCTCCATTGCAGCAGTTCCATGAGAACCGGACAATTCCCCAATATCAATATCAGTAGATTGGAGAACCTTAGAGTTCAAGGAACCACTTAGCAGACTCGGAAGTTGAGGAAAATCAAGATTAACAAGAACCAAGTCAGGCTCCTCCACGTAGCGGGGCTGAATATTATCCTTCATGCTTTGCAGCATGGTAAGTTCGTCTCTCAAGGCTTGCTGGCTAAAAAATTATCGTCCCATAATCTCTTCACCAAAATCAAGGATGGCGTCAACATGGTGGTACTTACACACGAGTTCCCACTCTTGCTGCTTCTGGTCCCATCTCGCTTTGAGATCTTTAACCAACTTATGGTACTCGACATCGAGTTGACGAGCCATAGCAAGAGCCTCCTGATCCTTGTGGCGCTTTAGCTCGTGGAGCTTAGCCTCAAGCTTGGAAAGGCGATTCTCAGCCTTGAGCCTCTCCATATCAATCTTGTTTTTCTCGCTCTCTAGTAAAGAACTCCTCAACCACATCTCGTCCTTATCACGACAAAGTTGGGAGCATTGGTCGTGGAGGTGAGAGCATTGGGACTTGAGGGAGTCAATCGAGTCTTTAGGAGCGGCGTCGCAGAGCTTAGTCTCCAAAACCTGCATGCCTTGACAACGTCATAGACTCACTGCAAAAAAACAAATGAGTAGTCAGTTAAGCAAGCTATAAATAACAAACGCGTCAACATATAAAAATAAGTACAAATAATACACATATAACAATACACCAACTCGAAAGTAGGAATGCATCAAGGTGACGAAGAGCTCCTTCCCCACCATATTCTCCAAAGGGACCCATGGTGCCAGCAGGTCCTTGAAGCAACTAAAGAACTTTGCGGCCTCTTCCGGTATGTTAAGGTGAGCTACATAGTTAACACCATCCCAGGCAGAGGCCAAAGAAGAAGAGGCATCACGATCCCTAGACGAAGCAAAGCGACAAAGCTAGGCAAAACAAGATTGTCTTTAGACACCATATTAAAAAGAGGCGGGCCAGGCAAATCGCTTGGCTCGGAACCACCAAGGGTTAAAGCTCGACAAGGACACTTTGATAACAGAATATTATCAGAATCTATCTGCAAAAGTGAGTCCAAAAGGACAGGAGAGTGAATAATAGTATCCCCCGCACTAGTGCCACTCACCAAACTGATGGTAGTGAGGTTAAACAAGGACAAGTTCATCGGAGATGGCATCGAGTGCCCAACATCAGCTCGGCCAAAGTCTTTAACGAACTCAAGGGCCCTGAAGGATCTTCCGAGATGCATGTCAGCAAAGCGCAAATTTTCTGACTTCTTAACCCTCTTCCCTTTCTTTTTTGAGGTCTTAGACAAACTAGAGGACTCAGGAACAATGAGAGAAGGTGGAATGGTTCGAACGGCTGAGACAATAACTATTATAAAAATAATTGTACTCAAAACATTTAATCAGAGACGGAAAGGCCGAATGATGAAACCGAGTAAAAGAAAACTTACGAGAAACAACCAAGGGCGTAAAATCACTATGAATTTCACAAAAATTTCCCGTCACGAAGCCTCAAAGCAATTTTTACCAATTTATCAGAATACAAGACTGATAAGCTAGCTGGAATAAAAAATAAAAAACAAGCAAGACGTTGTAGTTATAAAATGCAACGATTAAAAATACCCGAGCTAACAAGCAAGTATCAAAAAATTCCACCAAGTTTAAAAGAGTAAGAAACAAAAAAAACCAACAATAATAAAAACTCAAAACAAAAGAGCATAATATCAACTAGGTTTCTCTTCCGAGGAATGATTAAACAATTTGGGATCAAAATTCTCAATTGAGCTAGGTGACAACTTGAAGAAGAAGTACTTGTCCGCCCAGTCAGTATCCTTGTTTGGAAGATTTCGAATGATCTTCCAGAATTTACGAGGAAACAAATACCTCGTACTAGCACCTTTCCCGTCGAGAGTGAGATTGGTCTTCACCGAATAAAAATTTAAAATTTCTAAGGTTGACATGAACATGCCAACCTTAACTCCCCTAACAAGCATTCCCAGATAGACGCAAAGCATTGAGGGACACATTTGGAAGAAAGATGTTCTTAAGCCAATCAAAACTTGACTCAAGTAAGATGGGATAGGGAAACGCAGGGAGCAGTCAAAGAAGTAGATGGTGTAGGCGCATTCCCAATCAAGAGGAGGAGACTCCGGAGTATGTGGAGTACCAAAAACCCTAGCCTCGACGCCCACGGGAAATTTGTACCTTGCTCGGAGATCATCGAGATCCGCCTCACTAAGAGTCAACGTGACATGAGGGTACTGGTCTTGAGCAAGATGTATCTTAAGAGGACCTAGCCTTGGAACAAAAATACAACAAGGACCACAATTGGGAATCAAAAATTTTGCACCAATTTTGTCATGATGGTTGTAGTTGAAAGTGGAACCAGACACCTCGAGGATATCCAGAGAAACTTCTGATGAAGAACTAGATGTACTTTATTCGTCAAAAGCTCTGGGGCTATCGTCTTTGTCAGACTTGAAGGAAGTTCATTGCGAACAAGACGATATCGTGATAATTATAGAAAAGAATTTGAAGACAAAAATGATGAAACAAAGAATACAAAGAATCAAAATTATGAAGAAAGCAAATCAAGATCACAGAGAATTTAGGCAGTTAGAAATTAAAAGTAAAGAGATATAGGGAATACCTTTAGTAATGGCAGTCGAAGTTACACTCAAAGAGAAAACCAGATGGAAGTTATACTGAGAAGAAGAAAACCATCAGGAACCACTCAGAGAAATACAATCACTGTACACGTTTTGATGATCGAATAGATTAAATCCTCCAACTGACACATGCAACAAAGATCAACGGCTCACAGTAGTCGAAGAAAAATCAACGGGCCAAATTCAGAGATGGTTCATTTCGAAAGTAATGATCCAACAACTCAAAATCATCAGCAAAATCTAACGATCAAAATAAGACCCTTCAAATATGTAAGGATCAACAGCTAATATAAACTAGCTTTGATCTAACTGTCGGACTTCAAAGGTTCATCCAATCAGAATTAATGATAAAAAGAAACTGCCACCTCAACAACCTCAACTCCCTTATCAAAATTAAATGAGATAAAAATACAATACGCATGTCCTAGCAGAAAAGGTGCGCCTTAGAGAAGGGAGAGTAACTCAAGCTGTGTAATGAACTCACCTCAAGTATATGCAAAAAATGTAGAATATGATGGAACTATAAAATTAAAGCGATTAGAACCCACGCACATGACAATGACGCGATAACAAAAACCAAGTAAAGAAAATTCTTTCGAACGACATGAGGCACAAAAGAAAAATATATTAATAGGTAAACTAAGCCCGAAAGCCAAAGTGATAAAAGAATAATAATGTGAAGCCACAATAATAATAACAATGGCAAATAAGATGATGAAAAGCGATTTTCACTAAACAAAACTCGACCAAGTACAAAAATTGCGAATCTAAGACTAATGCATGCACAAAATAAAAAGAAAGAAAGAGAGATATTATTAAGGTAAAATAATGTTGACACTGTGCTATAATTGAGTTCAAAAGATAAACAAAGAAAATGAAAAGGACCAAAAAAACCAATTAAAAAAAAACATTAAAAAAGGAAAGCCTAATCGATACAACAAGGTGAACATGGCTTATCAAGGTTACTCCCAAATTGATTAACCCCAATAAGAATCACATCAACATCGATCTCCATTAAAGCACCAGAATCCTCAAAGGAAGATGGGTGGAGCCCATGACTAACATCCGGCAGCTCGAATTTACCTTCCATGGCATCCAGCTCGAGCTCCTCATTCTTGTACTTTGCCTCAAGCTGACCAATTGAAAGTCTCTATGATTAATCATGTTGTTAAGAGAAATCCTCGCTTTAGTACTAGCTTGGCGAATCTAATAGGTCCGACGTTCCTTCTCGCACTCAGAATTCTATTTGGAACAAGCGCGGTGACTTTTCTCCTTGGCAGAAAACTCATCCTTGACAGCCCAAACGACGTCAGTAACGACTCAATCACCAGCACAAAGCAGTGAAAATATTTTCAAAGACTGTCTAAGCTTTAGTAAGCTGTTTCTTGAGCTAAAAAACCTCGGTTTTAAGTTGATCGGCCTCGACAACATGGTCCAAAATCTTATCATTCAAATCACGGACGGAATCCACGAGGCTGCAGATAGAGAGATCCGACGTCTAAGACTTCTTCGGAGGTGGAGGGTGGTTGACATAGTAGTCATAGTTAGCGACAAGTTTATTGACTGCCCCCATCATCTATAAAAATGCGAACAAGGAGTCAATCGCTCCGCCAAGAAATAGAGTTATACAAAAATAAGTAAACAAAAAAGGAAGAGAAGGAAGACAAAACAGACGAACTTACGAGACCAACATCGTGAGCCATATCAATGTAATCCTCTTTGCGTTTCAAACTGTCAAGCAAAGGGAGTGAGCAGCCCCTAGGCTTACAATAACGAAAGAGGATCCCCATACTCTAACGATCTTCGACGATCGGCCACTTACGGTCATGATTGAAATCCCATGCATAGCAAGATTTATTACCTAATCTGGGATTTCTTCTCAGCATGATTACTGTTAACGGAATCAGCTCGAGCCCGCTTAGGGGATGGTTCGATATCCCCATCTCCATTAATTGGAGAAGCACCGGTGTCTTGAGTAGGAGACCTAGGAACCGGACTTGTCGGATTCGGAGCATCATCCACACCAGCCACTTCGGACTTGCCCAAGGCAACAACATCTTTCTCCACGAGGAGATCAGTAGGTCGATTCTAAACACTTCTCTTGCTAGACGAAGAAGAGCTTCTCGATCCTAAACAAATGAGAAAGAAGAAATCTAGTGAATAAATATGAAAACGTACGATTCAAAAAAAAAACTAGAATATGTATAAAGAACCGACAAAATTCACCTTTGCTGCGACAAGCTGAAGGATTCGGAGGACGAGTGCCCTACTGATGAGTGCTATATTTGTTGCAGCAAACACAATTAAAATCAACAAATGCACTACACACTTGTAGTTGTATGCACTTGAGGTTTGATCCTACAAAGAACTTAGAATTGCATAATAGGAATGTGAAAATTATTTGTTAAGCTAGAGAGAATTAAAGCAAGAGTGAAATGAAAATCAAGAAACCAAAAGCAAAACAAAACAAAGCAAGCAACAAGCAAATGCAACTACTACATCCAAACCAACAATTCAAAGCAATTCACACAAAGCAACAAAGCAAAGGAAATAACTAGCATCAATCAAGATCAAACAAACGAATGGCTTAGGAAATGGAAAATCGATTTTGGGAAGAGCAATGGAACAAATGATGCAACAAGGATACAATTAAGCTTAACCTAGGGCATTAAACACATCAAACAAGCTTGACTAGCCCACTCTCATGACACTAATCACTATTCTAAGCAAATAACAAGATTAAACTCTCATTTGTCTGATCAAATGCCAAAAATGCAATAAACTCAAGTTCACAAAGACCATTTAACCCCATAGCATCTGTCTCTCGAAGGCTATGGAAGAAAAACCCTAAATTAGGCTTTTGGGAATTTCATCAAACACCTCTCAGGCGATGAAATTCCAAGCATCGAAATTTAAGTGATCAAGGAGAATTAAGCATTAAGTCTACCTAAATAAGAGGAAACTAACAACCTAAGCATCATTGAACCATTACCTAACCCTAAATCTAGCAAAAACCTAAGCCATTTTAAGAGACTATTCACAAATCATCATGGAAATAAAAGCTAAAGAAAATGAAATGATAAACATAATGGAAAAATGAGAAATAGACAAGAGATTCTTCAATTAATGAAAGAGATAATCCAATAATGAATCCCCAAAATGGATCTCAAAGTTCTTCTCAAATCTCTCAAGAATAAGCTAAGCAAAAAAAACCTTAAGAAAAATTAAGAAAAAAGTAGCTCAGCTTAGTTTAATGATCTGATTCTATGTATTTATACCCCTTGGAGTTAGGGTTCCAAAATCACTTAAATCAAACCGGTTTAACTGGGGATAAACCAAGGTAAAGTGAGAGAAATTGCAAAATGTCAGTTGTGGTTCGTTGGGTCTTGGACGGCTGGTCGAGAGGTTGGTCGCGAGCTGCACAAATCCTGAGGGCCTTGGGCGTCAGGTCGGACAGCTGGTCACGATCCATTGAGTGGCATCAAATGTGGTCGCGGGTAGCAGGTCGGGCGCGGCCTCGAGTGGATGGTCGGCCGCGGCATCGGGTGGATGGTCGAGTGATGTTCCCATCCACATGCAATTGGTCAGACTAGACCACAGATGGATGGTCGCGTGCAAGGCTTCACTCATGTTGTATGGTCTCGGACGGATCATCGGACGAATGGTCGGGTCACGTTCTCGTCCTGCGGTAAATGGTCGGATGTGGCTGTAGGTAGCAGGTTGCATGATCTTCCCATCCAGCTTCAAATGGTGGGACACGACCTCGGGTACGTGGTCGCGTGTTGTGGCCAATCTTCTGGACATGGTCGGACGTGGCCTCGGGTAGCTAGTCACGGCCGGCCTTGTCTTCTTCTCATCTGGCCGCGGCCATCGAGCAAGTGGTCGCATCCAAAGCCTCATTTCTTTATCTTTCTTGATCATTTCCAACCCAAATGCAAGCATGCTCCTTCCCATAAGCTCCAAGCCAATCCCCTTTGAAGCAAACTTCAATCCTTAAACTCTAAGCCTCCTTGCTCAAGCCTCCATTCACCTAAAAAAACCGAAAAAACATGAAAATATGCAAATGCAAGACCTAAGTACACTAATGCATGAATTGTAAACAAAATGAATCTAAAATGATACTAAAATGCAATTATATGGATGAAAATGATGTCAAACAACAATGAAAAGCATGCTAATATGACATATATAACCTGTGAACCTTTGCTGGACGAGGTAACAGGATTTCCCATCGGATAGGTAAGGAGGAGGGGTGTCAGGAGGAAAGCTTGACGAAGACATGCCTGAGTAGACGTACTCAGGTTAGTACGATAACAGTTTAAGCAGCGAACCAATGCTTTCAACGACTGAGGCGAGAGAATAGGGTCAGAAAAAACTGCGAAATAAAACAAGCAATGTTTTAGTACAATGAACAAGAAGAATCAAATCCAATATAGAATCAAAAATAAGAAAAGTGTGCCACTAAGCAGTGAGCAGTTCTAACTAATATTGCTATATTTAGTCATGAGAATCTTATCCGGTGGACAAAATCCAATGGAAAATTCATTTAGACTAAATGCAAAGAATCTATCCCTCCATCCATGCTCTTGATATGGAAGCCTAATCACAACTTTCATCCCATTCCTAGGGACGAGGTTAAAGTAAAGGTGACGGCTGGAACGCTTGATCTGAAAAAACTGCTGAAAGATCGGCAGACATATCATCCTCTCACACTCGGAAGCAAGAGTAAAAATGGCGAGAGAAAAAGCATAAGTTGGAAAAGTGAAAGGCCTAGCGAATAAATCATTGGAGTAGTGGAGGGGGATTTTAAAGATAAGATTGCAAACGTCAAAATAGTGGGTCGAACCGAACATATAATGAGGAGGAACATCCTCTGGCAAAGAAAGGAGGCAGAGATCAATAGATCCAGGGTTGGAATGATGGGAACAAAATTCTTCGAGGGCTTCAGTGGTTAGCGATTCAACACGCGACCGTGAGCTTTGGCTTGATCCATCAACATTATTGAAGTGAGATCAAAATTCCGACCCGATTAAACCACTAGGACTATTCATTTCACCAAGATGAAGACATGATCAAACGAAAGTAAAAAGCGGAGAAAATGAAGACAAGAGCGAAAGAAGCAGTTTCAAGAAACATGATAAAATAACAAACAAACAACTGAGCAAAAGAGGTTTAAATAAACGAAGGAGTGGAATTCGAATTGTTTTCGCCACCAGAAGAAGTGACAAGTGACCGTTGCAGATACAAGAGTACCTACGAATGACGTAAGAAAGAAGTGTTACCTTGGGAATCACAACCGGCGGCTAAAGCGGAATGATTACTCCTAAGCGGTGAGAGAAAGCGTAGGGGAATCTAGCTTGAGCACCGTCATTTATAGGAAGAAGACGATGAGATTAACCGAAGGATTCAAAGTAGATAAGCTCAAACCTAACAAGCTTTCAAAATTCAAAAATAATAATAACAAGCAAAATCGTAAAACATAGAGAAAGGAGCAATATCAAAACAGCTTCCTCAGCGAATTCGCTAGGAATGTGGGGGGGGGGAACTATTGATACTAGGCCTCGCACAACTCATCCCACTAAGGCTGATTATGCACACATACCTTGCAAGTGATAACATGTTGAGAAGAGACGGGCCCATTAAGTGTAATTCTTCCACTACACGTCGAATAAATAGGATAATCACGTTTGAAGCACAAAAGTGGAGGTGACGTGGAACTCGCAGAAGAATATGGACAAAGGCGATTATGAGGAACACTAGACGGTGAAAAAAAGAGGAGCTAAGTTCAAGTCACGAAGATATAAAAAGAATAAGTCGACAAAGAAGAAGCGCACACAGAAAAAATCCTAGAAAACTAGATTAGGCTAAGTTCTCTTGTTTTTTATCCAATCCTTGTAAGTAAGATCATCCATCAATAAAATCACTTTGTTTATTTTATTCCCTTTTGGATTCGTTCATTCGTTGTTCATTAATCTATGGTTGACTGATCGAGTATCATCAATTTATTTTTATTATCGTCTAACATCTTTGATATAGTGTTTGTTAGGATGTTGGTTTATTCTTAAATTTGGTTGTGTGTACTGTTTAACTATTTTCTTACATTTACTTTTATAACTGTCTTTTTATAACTCCCATCTTAATATTCATACTTTATTTTGTGAATGCAGTTAGTTGATATATTGAAGTACATGATGAGTATATGAATTATCTACAAGATCATGTAAGTATTTGCTTAAGAAAAATTTTTTGTGTGTGTTTTTGTACCAATTAATTTTATTTTCTATATTTTTGGAGGTGGATCTGAGATCATACTTCGGTTCGTGGATAACAATCAATGATCCAAGTCCTGAACTTGGCAAACTACATGAGAAGTCATCTCGGATACTTAGCATCAACACGGAAGAGTTTCTTCTCGGCAATTAGTTAGAATGAGAAGAACTTTGGCGACACATCATCAAGTGGATAAATGGAAATATTCCTAATATGACTTGGAATATTTCCATGACACATCATCAGCAATTAAATGAAAATTTTCTTATTTTGATTTGGAAATTTTCCAAAAATCTTGCAAGGATCTTTTAGATAACATCAAATCAGAAAAAATTGTAATATTTCCTATTTCGAATCAGTTGTGACCGGCGCTATACTTTATAAATAGAGGAGGAAGTCTCCACAAAGAGATCATGTTTTCAGAATCACACATGAGCAATAGAAAGCAATTCGGCACTTTACTCTCAATGCAAATCTCTTTTCATCCTTAAAAGATCAGAATCCTTACCCATCTTCGCTCTAAAATCATCCGAGTTGGATTTAGAACTACTAAATCATACTCGAAAAATTGGCACCATCTGTGGGAAAGACATCGAAGGATTTCTTTACACAAAAGGAAGTAAGGAGAACACTATCACAGCAATGTCAGGAAACGACAATCACCCGTGAGAAAAGTTAATGATCTGCCTTAGGATCAACTAAAACTGACTCACGACTTATTTCTGAACCATGTTTAGACATTGGAAGATAACCAAGAAGAGTCTCTGATATGTCTGCATTTTAGCATATTTTAGAGGCATTATCTAGCACACTTTGCATCCATATTCATAGCATTTGCACCACTTTAGAGTTCATTTAGGTTCATATTGCATACATTGCATTAGAATTTTACACATGCTGCATTTGGAGTGATTTCTAGGTATTTTGGAGCATTTTGAGGCACTTTAGATGCATTCAAGGACGAGGAGGCAAGTATGGGTCGAACTGGAGTACAAGACTTGATCAGAAAATACTGAAAAAGAAGATAACCATCTCAACACGAAGTGCCAAGTCGAAGTGCAGAGGCAGAGTTGCATTGTTCCTAAAGCAAGAACACGCCTCTAAGACACAACTCAAAGTGCAGAGGCAGAGTTGCATTTTTCCTAAAGCAAGAACATGCTGATATTCATGCATTTTACCCATTTTAGCTTCATAGTTTGCATATGTTTGCATTTATGGTTGAGGCACATATGCATTTTAGAGTACCATTAGGATCATTTTGGCATGTACATAACATTTTGAGCATCTCAGGTACAATGGAGCATTTACTGAAGCTGGACTAGCAAGACTTGACCCCAATACTCGCCAGTCACCCCTGAAGCGACATGGACCGACTTCATTTATTTTGACCGACTTTACTTTTTATTGACTCGGATTAGGGCTTCCGTGTATTTGGGCCCTATAAATACCCTTTTAAGCGAAAAAAACGTTGAATCCTAGTTTTTGCCTCTTTTCACTAGATATAAGAATTCTATCTTTGTCTCTTTCGTTGTTCTTTGCTGTTTTGAATGAAACTTTTGTTCTTGCTTAAATTTCATTTTAAGTTGGTTTGATTTCGTTTCTATCTTTATTTTCTGTCTTAGATTATGTTTTCTGTTTCTAAGTTAGAGGCTGCGCGGCTATCCATGGATAATGAGTAGTCTGTTTAGGGTTTTGTGAGGAGATGGAGTAGATATGGGTTTGATTCTGGGTTTTTGATCTTTTTGCTTGAATACTGCCATAGGTTTCGCTAGATTAAATGTTCTTCATGCTTATTTCCACTTGATCACTTGAAATTTTATTTGTAAGCTATCTCACCTGGAAGGTGTTCGATGGTATGCTTGGCTTAGGTTCAGTATAGGATTGATGCATTCTGGCCCAAGGGATTGGATGTTCAGAGCGTCAGTTGGTTGTTTAGGATAGGCTCGTTAGTGCCAGTTTGAGCGTCTGATCACCAAGGGATTGGGTTAGGTTGCGCTTGAACTGAGATTTTATGACCACGGGAGTGGCTTGTTTACATCGTTATCCTGATCCGATACTTGCCTATTTAGGTTGTTAGATAAAGTCTGAAATCCAGATTCAGTCTAGTTCGTTGACTTCACTCTCCTCACAAGCCCGTCTTTCTTATTTAATTACATTCGGAGTTGCTCTGTTTTAGCCTTATTTCTCTGTTTTAGCTTGATTGCTCTGTTTTTGCATTTCTGCTTCATTTTTATTTTCAAGTTAGATAGGTATATGCCTATCCTGTTTTTGCATTTCTGCTTAGTTTTTATTTTCAAGTTAGATAGGTACATGCCTATCCTGTTTTGCATACCTGCTTAGTTTTTATGTTTTTAGCTAATTGTGACAGAATCACCAATATTGCTTAAATTTGCTTGGACTAGATAGTTATGCATACCCCCAATGTTAGCAACACGCTTTGGTCGACACCTACTGTACTATAGTAGGATTTGATAACCGGACCAAAAACCTTGTTATCACATGCCTCTACCACACAACTCGAAGTGCAGAGGCAGAGTTGCACTTTTCTTGAAGCAAGAACATGTCTCTACCACACAACTCAAAGTACAGAGATAAAATTGTCTTTCTGACACCATTTTGTTGACTTTTTCTCTGCGTTTTGACCACTTCAAGGTTTTGTAAAATGGGTATAAATACCAATTAGAACCCCAAAATAACCAAGATGCTTCATTTTTTTTATTTTGCTTTGTTTCAAAGTTGTGTTCTCTTCTTTCTCTCTTGTATTCAAACCTTGATCCTTAGATCTATGTTGGATACTTGAGTTTGTGAAATTTATGTTTAGTGAATCCTGTTCATCTCTTTCTCATCTTTCTTATCATGCTATTTATTTCAATTTCTGGGTTTTTGCATTTTCTTATGATTTGTGAGTTGTTCGTCTTGGGTGTTGAGTAAATGAGGTAGATCTATGTTGATCTAGGGGAATCTTGGTTGTTTAAGCTTAGAAATGTTAGGATCTCTTAACTGAACTGAATTAAGAGATAATTATGTCTAGCTCAATAGATTGATTGCTTAGGCTGATTATTGACTGTTGTGGGTTGATTCTTCATGCTTGCTTGAGTAAATTTCGTTAGTGAGAATTAGGTCTGGATATGATTAGGTAAAGTTCAATAGTTATGAGAATGATGTTGATTATGTTGAATCCACTGTCTTGAGATCAATTCTTGCTGGTTTGTTAAGCAATCTAGGGCTCCCTAGCTAAGCACAGATCAATAACCTCACTCATCAATGCCTAACTTTCCTTTAATCGCTTGTTATTAGGTCTAGGCATTAGGGTATTCGGGTCGGTTTCCGATAATATTCATTCGGGTCTGGGTCTTTCGGGTATAAAACTTTTATACTCATGTAGGACCGTATATATTTCGGTTTGGGTTCGGGTAGGTTCTACTTGGTTTCGGGTCGGTTCTGCTTGGTTCCGAGTCAGTTCGGGTCCGTATTTTTTGTACCCATTTAGGAACCAAAATACAATTTGATTCGGTTCTAGTACCGAATATTAGACATGTACAAATATTAGACAAATTTTAACGTTTCCACTATATATTTGAGTATTTCATACCCAAAATACAATTATTTACAAGAAAAATACTTGAATACCCAAAAAAAAAAACCTAAATACCGTAAATAGTTTTGAAAAAATACACTAAATTCTCATATATGTTTACATGTTTTCGGGTTAATCGGGTACCCATTCAGGTATCTATTCAGTACCGGGTATTACCTGATATCCACAGGTATAGATGAAGAGGACCCAATAGGTATTTTTCTCGGTTTTGGGTACTACCTGGTACCCAATATTTCGGATCGTTTCAGTTCTATTTTTCAGTTCCGGGTATTTTGTTCAGGCCTACTTATTACCTTGCTATTGTTTGATCTTATTTCTTGCTCTGCTTTTAGTTCACTTCTTTGTTTCTTTATGCTCTGTTTTTACTTGCTCTGTTTTATGTTATTTGGATTTTGATTTCGTGACAACCATCACATTGATTTTGGCTTGGATTAGATAGCTGATTGAGTGCTAGTTGCCTGCTACTAACCTAGATGGATTGATACCTATTGTACTACAATAGATTTGATAGTTTAGGATCGAAAAATCCTGTTATCAAATTGGCTCTGTTGCCATATAGGTTTAAGCTAGCTTATATTTGAAATTTTATCATTCTAAGACCAAGTTCTAGTTACTCTTTGTTAAAACAGGTGTTACTAACTCGTTTCTTCTATTTTTGGTGCGTTACAGGAGAACTTGTAGCTACACCTCGCCATACACATCACGAGGCCTAGTTTATGCTGCACATCTTACTGACCTCACCTTCAAGACTCGTTGCCACCACGTCGAGTTCTACTATCTTGGTTGATTTTTTGAGTTGCTATGAACAACACGACACTAGACGGATCAACTAATCCAAAACTAGTTGATGTACCTAAGCATGCTGCTAGACGAACATGACGGATTGGAGCTGGTGATGCACCAAATATTCATACCTAAAGACATGATATTATTCCACCAACAATTATGAATAACAAATTTGCGAGTAAAAGCCATTTCATCAATATAATTCAGAGCAATAAGTTCCATGGACTACCTAATGAAGACCCTCTTGACCACTTAGATGTATTTGAGAGGCTCTGCACCCTTACTTGAATTAATGCAGTGAGTGAAGACGCATTTAAGCTCAAATTATTTACATTCTCTCTTGGAGACAAAGCCCACATTTGGGAGAAACATCTTCCTTAGGGTTCCATCACTTCTTGGGCTGATTGCAAGACTGCCTTCCTTGCAAATTTTTTCTCTCATTCTCGAACAGCCAAGCTCAGGAATACAATCTCAGGATTTGTGCAAAGAAAGTCCGAATCATTTTCAGAGGCACGGGAGTGTTTCAAGCACTATCATTCCCAATGCCCACATTATAGATTCACCACAGAGTCATTGCTTAATACTCTTTACTGAGGAGTTATTCCAAAAATCCGTATGCTCCTTGACACTACAAGCAATGGCAATTTTCTAGATAAAGATGTAGATGACGAATGGGAACTTGTAGAGAACTTAGCATAAGTATATGAGTAGTACAATGAGGATTACGATTGGACAGTCAGGGGCACAACCAAATCATATCCAGTTAGAAGGGAGGAACTCAAAGCTCTGAATGAGATATTGAACATGTTGTTTTTGGTATATCTAAAATAGGTTAATGTTTTGTGTGAGGATGAATTTATTCAGGAAGGGGAGGAAGATCAGGTTGTTGAGATCAACTTTTTATAGGACCAAGGCCAAGGATACTAAGGGTACAACTACAACCAAAACCCCAACCATTACCCACCAAAACCTAAACCGTTTCAGCCTAATCCATATGTGCCTCAACAGCAAACCCATCAGCATATACAACCATCTCCAATTGTACCAGCAACCTATGAACCTTAGGTCCCACCTCATACTAAATAATCTCCAGAAGTTATGACTTTGCTTTAAGAGATTCTTAATGGTCAGAAGGCTTCAACTGCTGCATTGATACAAAAATTTACTGAAGTTAATATACAAATTGATGCCACTCATTTTGATCTGAACAACAAGATTGAGAAGCTAATTGCTAGACTTTAGTATGTTGAGAGTCAACAGGCATCTTCATCAGTCAAGACTAGTGGACAGCCTAGTGCAGTCAATTCAAACTCCCAAAGAATACACAGCCCAATCCATTACTCTAAAAAGTGGCACCGAGCTTTCTCCACATACTGGAATCTTTGGTATCACTAAGGATAGTGTAGTTCGGGAAAGGGAGGCGAAGAAAGTTGCTAAATCACCTTCAGTGGTAGATTTCGACCCTCCAACTTGAGTTCAGCCTTTAAGTGCCTAAAAATTTGCAGTCTTAAAGGATTTGAGCAAGGTTTCACTCTCACCTCCATATAAGGCTCAAGCATCTTTTCCTGGGTGTTTAAAGAAGAAACCAACTATTTATGGACATAGTTTCTCAATTGAGGGATTGAACCAGTTGTATATTAAACCCCTTAATCCCCCTGAGGTTGTAGTGGTTAAGAGTGGCAAGGCTAGTGACTACTGCAAAACAATTCCTATATTTGAGGAGGTCATTGATGGGAAAAGCTTTGAATCATTGTTTGCCTGCAATGAGATTGAAAATTTGCCTCTTAAGGAGCTGAGCAAGTCTCCACCGTTAGATCTTGGGCTTGACATAGTCTTGCAACCAATCAGATTCGTGGCTGGTGCAATGGAGTACAAGGTGAAGAACAGAAAGTGTCCTAAGTCATTTGCTAAAGTCAAGCAGCTTCTTTTCTCAACAAAGCCCAAATCAGATTGGTCATGACCTTTCACATCAAAGCGGTTATGCTTTGTGGAGCCATTACTTTGGTTAGCAAGGAAGGAGAGGACCTTCCATAAAACGGGCCGAAAGTTAAACTCTTCACGATTGCTGGAAATATTTTAGAGGGGACTCCATCTCCTCTCTCAGATCCACCATAAATTAAATAGGTGTGAAGAGTCGAACTTGAGACTATAAACAAGCTCACTTGGGAGGAAGTCCCATGTGTATCCTTGTACATACTTTCTTGCTATTTTTTGTTGCTTCTTTTATGTCATTATGTGTTCCAGGTCATGGGGAAGAGTATGAAAAATCAGGAGAGTCGTGTAGAGTTGGTTATGGGAACAATACACTAAACTCGACATCCCAACTTGATTAACCAAGGTCGAGTTCTGCTTCTATTGTTTAGTCTTGGACAACTCGACATCAGAAGTTAATCAACCATGGTCGAGTTGTGGCTACCACATGCCTCCACATCCATTTTCTCTGGTCTCTAATAGGTACCACTCCATTCCTTTCATTGTATATACCACTCCATTCCTTTCGTTGTATATACCACTACATCTTTTCATTTTGTTTTGTTGATGGTCCAGGCTTCACCTTCAAGCTTTTGTGCACACAAGAGACTGTGTGATTTAAGTTTGGGGGAGGGTTCTATATATTAGCTATGCTTTTGTGTTCTTAGTTTGTCTTTCATGCATTGGATACATGGCATAAAAATCAATAAGATTTTTTGTTTGAGCATATTTCATTGCATAGCATGGCATTTAAGACATAAAAAAGCATAAAATTTGAAATTTTTTGAAAATACATTCCACAAGAACATAGTGTTTATGTAGTTGCATTCATATATGATTGAGTCTAGCTGCATTTGTTGGGAATCATTTTGCTAAAGATATGCATTCTTGTTAGGTTGTTGGCTAGTAAGCTGGCGTTTTTTTCCATTTAGAAAGCTAATGGGTAGATCGTCCACCTAGGAAATCTATGCTTGTGTTGTGTCTCGAAAGGACCTAATTTGTTTCCTTCTAATTGAACTTAAACCGCTGAATTAGGGCATATAGATGCATGGAATGCTTTCCTTCCTTGAGTTTAACTTGGCAGAAACTAAAGGTGACTTCTTATAAACCTAGCTCATTCAATGATGCTTAAAGTGAGCAAGGAATGTGCGTAAACTCGTACATTTTCTTGCCTTACTGAGAAAGCTGAGAACCAGACATGAAGCAACCCTACCAAGTTTGCTGATCCTCAAAAATGACGTGAAGCAGACCTCTGATTGGTCGAGTTGTAGATCCAAAAATATGAGCATGTGCAAAACTAAACCAAAATAAGAAAGGTGCTTAATTGGATAAGTCATGTTATACTCAAGAAAGTTAAATAAAAAATTCATTGATCGCTTGTCCCTCTTGAGGCATTCACCTCTAGAAATAAGGACTCAAATCTGTGTTCAAAGAGTCAAACTTAGGCATTAGGGATCTTAGGATTGGATGCTAAGCTTGGATGCAAGTATATTAGGGCATTCCCAGGTGTACATGGGTTCACTTGTGGATTACAATTTTTAGTCTAATGAGTTGCGTGTTTAAGGTGGGATATTCCTTGTGTCTGTAACCTCTCTTCCTTCTTAGCTCTATGCATTTGCTTGAGGGCAAGCAAAGACTAAGTTTGGGGGAGTTGATATGTCTGCATAGCATATTTTAGAGGCATTATTTAGCACACTTTGCATCCATATTCATAGCATTTGCACCACTATAGAGTCCTTTTAGGTTCATATTGCATACATTGCATGGGAATTGCACACATGCTGCATTTGAAGTGATTTCTAGGTATTTTTAAGCATTTTGGAGCAATTTAGATGCATTCATGGATGAGGAGGCAAGTATGGGTCAGACTGGAGTGCAAGACTTGATCAGAAAATGCTGCTAAGGAAGAGAACTAGACCAACTTGAAGTGCAGAGGCAAAGTTGCATTTTTCCTGAAGCAAGAACACGCATTCGACCACACAACTCGAAGTGCAGAGGCAGAATTGCATTTTTCCAGAAGCAAGAACACGCCTCTACCACATAACTCAAAGTGTAGAGGAAGAGTTGCAATTTTCCTAAAGCAAGAACACGCCTCTACCACACAACTTAAAGTACAGAGGTAGAGTTGTCTTTCTGACTCCATTATGTTGACTTTTTTACGTGTTTTGACAACTTTAGGGTTTTGTAAATTGGGTATAAATACCCATTAGACCTCCAATATAACCACGACGCCTCATTGTTACTATTTTGCTTAGTTTGAAAGTTGTGTTCTCTTTTTTCTCTCTAGTATTTAAACCTTGATCCTTAGATCATGTTGGATACTTGAGTTTGTGCAAGTTATGTTAAGTTAATCTAGTTCATTCCTTTCTTATCTTTCTTATCATGCTATTTATTTCAATTTCTGGGTTTTTGTATTTTCTTATGATTTCTGAGTTGTTCAGCTTTGATGTTGAAGAAATGAGGTAGATCTATGTGAATCTAGGTTGCTTAAGCTTAAATATGTTAGGATCTCTTTAGATTTAGTAATCTTAATGCTTATTTCTTAGTAGTTATTTGAAATCTGATTTGTTGCATTCATCCACCTACCAAGTCTTTGATGAAATGCTTAACTTTGGTAAAGTTCAATAGTCATGAAAATGATGTCGATTGTATTGAATCCACTTTCTTGAGATCAATTCTTACTGGTTTTTTAATCAATCTAGGGTTCCCTAGCTAAGTACATATCAATAACCTCACTCCTCAATGCCCAGCTTTCCTTTGATCGCTTGTTACCTTGCTGTTGTTTGATCTTATTTCTTGCTCTGCTTTTAGTTCACTTCTCTGTTTCTTTATGCTCTGTTTTCGCTAACTCTGTTTTATTTTATTTGCATTTTGATTTTGTGACAACCATCACATTGATTTTGGCTTGGATTAGATAGCTGATTGAGTGCTAGTTGCATGCTACTAACCTAGATGGATTGATACATATTGTAGTATAATAGATTTGATAGTTCATGATCGAAAAATACAGTTATCAGTCTTGTGAAGTCAAGAATCTTCCTGGCCTGTCGGCCGAGCTCACATCACTCGCGACCTTACTGCAGAAATTTCTAGCAGAGCAAGAGGCGGTCGAATGAAGAAAAAGTGAGTGTTTCGATTGAATTGAGGCAAGAGCCGAATTGAGTGAAACCAACCCGCCGCCTGCACAAACAAATAGACCGAACATGGAAGTGCTCACCAGTGTGTAGAGGAAGTTGTTCAAAGATACTTCGAGTTCACAACTAACCAATGTTGCGAGATAAGGTTAGGTTTCTACACAACACGCTCTCGCACAGCAACTAATACCAACACTGTTAGATGCTACAACCGCTTTTGGAATGCTAAAGGTGATGAGGTCGCAATTCCATCAAAAAACCAGCTCGACACCAAAAATTAGGTGAATCTTAGCACAAGCTCAAAACTCTTTATTCTCTCAAATATTGAGAATGATCTCGATTAACCGTGGTCCAAGACATCGTTATTCTTCGTACGACAGAATGACATATCTGTTAGAATTCATGAGTGCCTTCAATGTCATGATGGGTGGGACAAACTATCATCCAGAGAAAGAAGACGCAGCGTATTATCAACTTTCGCTGGAGACGCATTAGTGTTGTTCACAAAGTTACCAATTGGGTCAGTTGAAGGGTTTAATCAGCAGGCCAAGTTATCCATGAAACAGTATGTCATATTAGTCAATTAGAACACCTTAGCACCAGAATTACGATCCTTGAAGCAAAGATACGACAAGCCTATGAAATCAGATCTCGGACATTTTAGAAAGATCATGACTAAGGCAAAAGTGAGTGACAGTATGACAATCGAGGCCTTGAGAATCGGAATGGTCAGTGACGAGACGTTAAGAAGAGATCTTTTCATGAATTGCCTTATAACAGTCTTGGATGCTTTATGCAGAGCAGCAAGGCATGTTGAATACATCAAAGAGAAATAAATTCTAGCGAAGGCTCATAAACGCCTCAAGATTCTAGAGCAAAGGAATCAAAGGAAGAGTACCAAGAGCCAAGTCAACATCACAATGGAGGAAAGGCCGATATGTCGACAGCCTTCCAAGTTGGAGAAACAGAAGTCCATTTAAGAAACAGTTGGACAAAACGTGGAATAATACTTACAACCAAGGTGAGTATTGTGCTTTTCACAACCGAGTTGGTCATCTGACTTCAAAATGCAAGTAGTTACAAGAAATCCTCACCGAGAAATTTAGTAAGGGAGAAATAAATGTTTCCAAGGAAGAAATACGGCAATTCCAAGCTCAGAAGCGAAAAGAAGCCGAATTGCGTGATGGAGCCAATAAGGCAGAAAACAAAGAAGACACCATAGTTGAAAAGCCAAAGAAAGTAATGAAAGAAGTATCAATCCCTGAATTAGAATCCTTAAGAACCAACATCTATTTCATCCTAGAGGAGATTACAATCTTGTGACGACACAATAAGGTCGATCAAAAAGTATGAACGAAAAGTCATAGCCACAATCAATCTGAAACCTTTGACTCAAGGAGAAAGCTCAAAGTCGGTCGATTCGGAGTTAGTCTTCACTCCAGAAGATTTGGAAGGAATAAGCTTTCCACGTGACGACTCGCTCGTCGAAAAACTTCGAGTTGCCAATTGTGATATATCTCAGATTCTCATCGATACAAGAAGTTCAATGGATTTGATTTTTCAAGAAAACACTCGATCAAATTGCATTTCCAGATGTTAAGCTTAAACCAGTGGATAGAATTTTAACCGTATTCAATGGAAACCCAATCCATGCCATAGGAACCGTCAAGTTTACTGTCCGAGTAGCATGAATCATGAGATAGATCAAACTTTTGGTAGTGGATAAACCACCAATTTACAATATGATTTTTGGGACACTATGGATACACGCGATGAAAACCATCAATTCAAGTTATCATCAGTGTGTAAAGATCCCAACGGATAAAGGAATCTTCACCTTACGAGGCGATCAGAAGATGTCTCGGACATGCTTTATTGCAGAGTTGATGGCTATGCAACAAGTCATGCATGATAGTATCATCCATTTGTGGCAAAGAGATTTCAGAGACTCCTACACCCGAGAAGCCATATCAATCTACGGTCGAACTCATGAACATCGACTTAACGGACTCAACAAAATGTGTCAGTATTATATTTAAATTGGATATAAGCATCTGAGAAAAGTTAATCTGACTTCTAGATTAGAATGTCAAGACGTTCGCATGGTCCATGAAGGATATGCCTAGAAGCGATCCAAGGATATCAAGCCACAAACTGAATGTCGATCCAAATGGTTAATCAAAAATTTAATAGACGCGGAACTATTATCGAAGTGTGATATCCCAAATGGCTAGCCAACCCGGTCGTAATTCCAAAGAAGAATAGAAAGTAGCAAGTGTGCGTAGACTTTACCGACTTGAACAAGGCATGCCTAAAGGATAGATTTCCTTTACCCAAGATCGATAGGATCATTGAGGCAACAACAGGGAATAAGCTTCTCTCATTTATGGACGTATTCTCGGGATATAATCATATAAGGATGCACCCCGAAGATAGAGAGAAAACTTTGTTTATAACAGAGCGAGGACCTTATTACTACAAAGTTATGCCCTTTGCTTAAAGAACGCGGGAGCAACATACCAACGACATGTCAACAAGATGTTTGATGATCACCTGGGTCAAACAATGGAAGTTTATATAGATGACATGTTAGTCAGATCCAGGAAAGCCGAAGATTATGTAGACTATCTAGCTTGTTGCTTCAAACGGTTAAGGAATACCAGATAAAACTCAACTCGAGTATATGTACCTTTGGAGTCACTTTTGGAGAACTCCTCAGCTACTCTGTCACTTAAATAGGAATTGAGGCAAATCCCAAACAAATCAAACCGTTAAAAGAGTTACTTTCCCCAAAGAACAAACGAGAGGTTCAAAGGCTTTCTGGACGAATTACTGTATTGAACCGATTCATCTTTTGGTCAACAGATAAGTGCCTCCTTTTTACCAACTACTTCAAGGAAATAAGAACTTCAAATGGGATGAAGAGTGTGAGAACACTTTTTCTGAGTTACAAGAATACTCGTCAACACCACCAGTCCTAGCCAAACCTCTTTATTTGTATATCGCGGTCTCGGTGTCAGCAGTAAGCAGTGTATTAGTTTGAGAAGACCCGGGAATTCAAAATCTAGTATTCTATACAAGTAAATATATGATGGGGCAGAGTCTCGTCTATGAACTAAGAAGCTCGCTTTGGCAGTCGTAGTCTCAGCAAGAAAGCTGATACCTTACTTTCAGTCTCATACGATCATTGTTCTCACCAACTATCCGCTATGAACAATTTTCCACAACCCAAACCAATCTGGGAGATTGTGGGCTATTGAACTCAACGAGTACGATATTGAGTACAAAGGTAGAACTAGTGCGAAATAGAAAGTATTAAATGACTTTCTAATCAAACTAGCTTTGTCGATGGATCGTCTTCACAGCATGGGTCCGAAATTGGAATCTGATTAGGAAGTCCAACAGGTTAATTTCTACAACAATAGTTCCGCTTAGACTTCCCAGCATCCAACAATAAAGCCGAGTGTGAAGCATTGATCGCAGGGATCTGACTTGCCAAAGAAATTAAAGCAACTCAGATATAATGCTATTATGACTCACAACTAGTAGTCAATCAAGTCAATGGTGAAATATGATACAAAGAATGATCAAATAGAAGCATACTAGAAAGTGGTCAAGGTCCAGTCAAAGGAGTTGAAGTTGAAGATCAATAAAATTCTTAGTATAGAGAATACTTCAGCTGATGCTTTAGCAGCTCTGGCATCAACAACTAACCCAGTTCAGCAAAGAATTATCCCGATCGAGAGTATTGACAAGCCAAGTATCGAAAAGCTGAAAGGAGATTTCGCAATTGTCTCAACAATTAGCGATGTGGTAGAAGAACCTGACACGACAATGCTCGACTTGAACCCCTCCCGCTAAGAAAGTCATCAACTAGTGAGACGAGATCCTTGCATGTATCATCAACGGTTAAGCCCTAGAAGACAGATGGATAACACGAAGACTCAAAGCGCAGTGTGCCTTTTACGCACAAATTGATGAAAAAATTTACCGACGTAGTATGAACGGTACTTTGCTCGTTTGCATTCACAGTGACGAGACGATACGAGACATGTCATGCAAGAAACTCACAGCTAAGCTGTTGGAAATCATTCTGATGGAGGATCTTTGATAAAGAGGATTCATACTCTCGGATACTACTGGGCAACCATGGCCCAAGATTATGAAAAATACTCGGCAAAATATGACAAATGCAAGAGGCATGGACATATAATTCATGCCCCCACCAAAGAGTTAATCTCATCCATAATGATATACCCATATCTGTGTTGGACAATGAATATAGTCCGGCTCTTTCCTCAATCTTGGCATAAAAGGTTCATGCTCGTAATGACCGACCACTTCTCCAAGAGGGTTGAAGCAGAGGCTTATTCTCATATCAAAGACAAAGATGTTGTCAAGTTTGTTTGGAAGAACATAATCTGTAGTCATGGTTGCCCTACAAAATAGTTATAGATAATGGATCCCAATTCATCTCAGCAAAGTTCAACAATTTATGCACTAAATGGAATATACAAGTTAGTATGTCCACACCATGGAACCCTCAAGGAAATGGACAAGCTGAAGCTACAAATAAACATATTCTAGATGGTACCAAGAAGTGCCTTGAAGAAAAAAAAAGAAAATTGGACAGACGAGTTGGATGCCGTATTTTGGTCGCATCGTACAATCCTGCGATGCTCAACCGGTCAAACTTCCTTTTCCTTGTCTCATGGAATGGAGGCATTAGCACCTACAGAAGCTAGTGTGCCAACTTTTTGCAGAGAACGACCTCTAACAAACAATATTCCAATAACGACGCAATGGAAACGAGCCTTGACGAGTGGGAAGAAAACCGAGACGATGCGTTGTTTTTTGTCCAATATTACCAACAACACTTTGCTGTAGGTGAGCTCGTCCTACAGAAACGTTTGAGGTCAAAATTTTGTTGTAGGTGACCTTGTCCTACGAAAGGTGTTCAAGAATTCAACTAAACTCAACGTACAGAAACTTGGCGCCAATTGGGAAGGACTTTACATCATATGCAAGGTTGTAAAATCCGAAGTATACGAGATCGCCACGATGGAAGGAGAGATGATTCCACGAATTTGGTATCCCATCAACTTGAACCGTTAATACTACTATAGTTGTTCCGTCTCGACACCCTCTCTGCATCACTTGATGCCTCTATAAATTCTTAACTATGTAATCAGAACTACACTTTTTTGACTTAATCTCTTCAGCGTACGTAGGTAGCATTCAAGTGCAGCTATAACTTGTTAAAATTCACTACAAGAATATTGGGTGTTCTAGCACAACAATATAGCGTTTATGGCTATTTTGCTATTGTTATAATATCACAGTATTTAAGATAGCGTTTGTCTTTTTGTAAACACTATCTTCTGCTCGTACTTATAAATTTCGCATATATTTTAAAACAATTTATATGATAGAGTATCTTTAGTAACAAATCCCTTAATACAAATGTTATTAAAAATGTTCAATGGTAAAAATTACGAAAGCAGGACACTTAGAAAAATTTGGCCCCAACCAAATTTTCCAATATGTAAAAGACCTAAAAAATTTCATTCATCCCAAATCACTTATGCCTATTCTATTTTTCTAATCTCTTTCTCTCCCACACAAATTCTTCCTTAGATATCTTCTTCTTTGGCTTCTGTATGCTCTTTTTGACACTTTCGATTCTAGAATCAAAATCTACAAACCCTAATTACTCTTCCGTCAATGGTGTTAAGGTCTCCAACCTCGTTCTTTGATATCTTTTACTTTTAATTTTTCCTAGAATTCTTAATTGTTCACGAAATCTTTGAATTCATGAGCGATTTTTGTAGTTATTGCCTTGTTTCTTTGAATTTCTGTATAATTTTTATGGTTTCTTCAAACTCATAAACTCAATTTTTATGGAATCTTCCTCATAAACTCAGAATCAGCGTCATTCTCAACTTTCATCTTCTTCTTGCTTTCTCCTTATACTTTTGAAGAAATTGAATTTGTTTTGCCTTTGATTATTTATTTTCACTATTTTTTTGTGCTGATTATCGATTCTGGTTGGATTGAAATTTGAAATCAATTTCACTAGATATGGACAAATGATTAAGGACCCAAGGTTTTCATCGGTGCACACTAATCCAAGATTCTGTTGGGTTCCAAGGCGTGAGTCTAAGCTAATCTAAGATTCTGTTGTGGTGATAATAACGCATGAGGTTGGAAATACTAGCGGATGAGCGATTGTTGGCCAAATATCGAAACTCATTGGGATATTTAATGAGAAGAAGAACATGATGGTGAACTGGAATGGGACTTGAGTTTGCTTGGGTGATGAGTGTAGATCTAGGCTTGTTGGATTTGTTGATTACATTAACATTGCCAAAAAGGTGTAGTTTTTTTATTTTGTTCAGTAATTACATGATTCATAGATATAATATGATAGACTTGTTGTGGCTATGGATTTGATTACAACGAAGCACAGATCAGTGATGACAAGAGCTGAGAGGGAAAGTGGCTAAGGATAACAAAAGCAAAACAAACCTTCTCTGTGATTGAGAGTATTTCACTGAGAATGAATAATAAGTTTATTGTCGTTTCATTATATTTATGTTCTCGTTTCAGTTTGAAAAGGCTATAAATGCCACTAAACCTAGTTATGGAAACTTTATACTATTTATTGAATTATTCAGCCGTAATCCTCTCCTCTCATTTCTCTTTTCCTATTTCTCTAGAAACTTTATCTTCTCGTCTCCTTCTTATCTGTATCTCTTCTATTTCTCCTCTCCTCTAACGGAAGCTTCTTATTCTTCTTACAGATAACCTTGGAGTTATTATTGGTATCAGAGCCTTGAGATCTATGGTGCAAAGAAACGATGAAGAGGAGACCTCTCTGGATGTGGAATCGCAGTTGGGAATGCTAAGACAATCCAACGTCAACTTCAAGAAATTGCTGAGAGAGGGGAAGGAGGATAGAGCGATGCTGAAGGAAGCTCTATCAACTCTCATGAAGCGAGTGGATTTGATTACAAATCCTGTGAGAAAACAGGTGGATGATACTCTTGCATCTTGTGCGCTTGTGGGGGTTAAGGTCCCAGGAAAGGCACCGGTTGAGTATTCACCACCACCGGAGAAGTATCAAGGTGACAGAATCTTACCTCTACCTCAGCTGACCGTACCTAAACATCATCATCATTGATCTTCCTCCTTCAAGAGATTTGATTTGAACAAGCAAAGCTCTCCAGTATCCACTGTCGATATGTATACAAGAAAACTAGAGCTACCCATGTATGAAGGTCAGGATGCACATGAATGGATCTATAGAATGGAGAGGTATTTCGAGAATCACCAAGTAACAAAGAGGAATAAGTTAAGCGTGGCTTACTAGTGTATGACCGGTAATGCTATAAAATGGCTGAAGATGGCTCAAGACAAAGAAGAGATTAGCTGCTGGGAGGTGTTTAAGGATCTTTTTCTCACACGTTATAAGCCAACTTATGGAGGTACAGTCTTTGGATTACTCTATCGGTTGAGATAGACATGATCTGTTAGTGAATATAGAGAAGAATTTGAGTCTCTCCGTTCAAATATTCCTGATGTATCAATGTGAGCTTTGGAGTAGATGTATGTGGGCAGTTTAAAGAAGGAAATTAGGGATCTAGTAGTTAGATGTTGCCCTATTAATCTGAAAGACATGTTTAAGTTATCCAAGATTGTAGAGGATCATGAAGCAAAGACAAAAACCTGGGCACAAAGGAGTAGCTACAAGGCATTTCCAGCCCCAGTACAAACATCCACAAGGCCTGCTTACAATCAACTTAACCAGCAAAATGCCATTGTTCTTTTTTGGAAACCAGAGGAAGATAAAAAAGATGGAAAACGGGTTACACATGAGCAAGGAAGAGTGATATATCCTTGTCGTCATTATGGTGCAAAATGGTATTCTGGACACAGATGTCGTTCTAATCAACGATTCAGGGCTTTGGAGGTTGAGGAAACACCAGATACTAAGATGAATAAAGCTGAGATGAGTGACAATGCTGCTCAGGGGGAGGTTGTGGAAGAACCAGAAATAGAGCATTTCAGATTACTGTCACTAACTGGAATTTCACCTGAGAAATTGCTGAGGCTGATGGCTATGGTAGATGGAATTGAGGTTGTTGTGTTGATAGATTCGGGAGCGACCTGCAATTTTCTCTCACAGGAGTTGGTGGAAAAAATGAGGCTTAAAATGATCGATACTAAACCGTTCTTAGTGTTTATCAGAGATGGTAAAGTAGTGAAAGGACAAGGAAAGTGTGCGGGAATAACTCTGAATCTTCTGGGTGTTGATATCACTGAAGATTTCTTGTGTTTTGGATTAGGTACAACGGATGTGGTGCTAGGATACTCTTGGTTGGCAAAGCTGGGAGAAACCCGAGTGAATTGGGGATTAAAGAGAGTGAAATTTAAGTAGAAAGGTCACTGAATGGTGATAAATAGCAGTCCTCAGTTACTAAAAAACAAGTGTCCTTCAAATTTATTAAGAAGAAAAAGTTAATAGGCGAAAAGCATTTCCTATTGGATTTGTCTGAATTGTTAGAAGGGAAGGTTGACTTGAAGAAGGTGGATAATTCAGAACGTGTGAATAAACCACACTGGAGGATTACCATGAGGTCTTTTAGTTACCCAGTAAACTACCTCCCACAAGGAATAGGGAGCATGCTATCACAATTAAGGAAAAATCTAGTCCAGTTAATAGCATGCCATATAGGTACTCGTTCACCTTGAAAAATGAGATTGAATCTCTCGTAAGAGAGATGGTGGAAGTAGGAATAATCAAACATAGCATCAGTCCCTACTCTAACCCGATTTTCTTGGTAAATAAGAAGGACGGAGGCTGGCGATTTTGTGTGGATTACCAAGCTTTAAACAAGGTGACCATTCCGGATAGGTATCCAATACCAATAATCGAAGCATTGCTAGATGAATTGGGTGGAACCACTGTTATCTCCAAGATAGATTTGAAATCTGTTACCATCATATTAGGGTGAAGAAGTCTGATGTGCACAAAACCGCATTTAGAACACATGAGAGTCATTATGAGTTTAGTGTAATGCCTTCAGACTCACAAATGCACCTGCGACCTTCTAGAGTGTAATGAATGAGATTTTCAAACCCTTACTGCGAAAGTCGGTGTTAGTCTTCTTCGACGACATATTAGTGTACAATGTTGATCTCAAAACCCATGAGAAGCACTTGAAGGAGGTTTTGGAAAATTTGAGACAACACTCGTTTTTTGCTAATGAGAATAAATATGCCTTTTGCAATTAATGAGATACCCTTTTTAGGACACACTAAATTTGGAATAGGAGTAGCAGCTGATGAGGATAAGCTGGTGGCAATGAAAAAATGGCCGGTTCCAAAGAACATAACGGCGTTAAGGGGATTCCTTGGGCTGACCGGCTATTATCAAAGGTTCATTAAAGGGTATAGCAGCATTGCACAGCTGCTTATTGAGCTACTTAAGAAGAATAACTTTCGTTGGAATGAAGAAGCACAAATGGCATTTATAAATCTGAAAGACGCAATGACCAAACTACTAGTTCTGAAATTACCCGACTTTAACAAGCCCTTTGGGATAGAGATTGATGCCTTGGGTACAGGGATTGGTGCAGTTTTATCACAGGAGAAGAGACCAATAGCCTTTATTAGCTAAGGGTTTTCAGAGAAATGCAAGGCTAAGTCAGTGTAGGAAAGAGAGTTATTAGCCATAGTCTTTGCAATGACCAAATGGAAACATTACATGATGGGTAAACGTTGCATGAGAACAATATAGATGGGATATCAAACTGTTAGGTTTGAATTACTTTATTGAGTATAAGCCGGGTGCTAGGAATCGTGTGGCAGATGCTTTTTCTAGACAGCAGCTAGAACACTTTGAACATCTTCAAATAATGAGACCTCTGTCCTTGAATATCGAGGAGCTGAAACAACACTAGCTGAACAAAAAAGAGTGTAAATTGTTAATTGAGTAGCTAGAGAATGGTACATTTGAGCATTCAGATTATACAATCTCTAGTGACGTATTGCTGAATGCTGGCAGATTTGTGATTCCAAGAGGATCTCCCTTCATTCCAAGCCTACTGAGGCAATTTTACTTAAGTGTAATAGGTGGTCACGGTGGCTTAGCCGAGTTTTAAAATCTCGCTCGTATTAAACCGAGTCTTAAAATCTCATCGAGTATAACTCGTTAAAATGAACCTATAAGATCCACTCCCACAAAGAGCCAAATAGCTGAGTCAACCCCTAAAACACTAAGACCCGGTCCTTAGATTACTCGTGTTTTAAGCCGAAGTCTTAAATTATTTTTAATAACAATCTAAAATCATTCTTCTCAATTTACGCCCAAGTTGATAGGTTAGGATAAATTCTAAATTGAAATTAAGTTTTTGACAAAGTTTTTCTTTTAAAGATTTGAAACTAAATTTTGGATCAAATTTTTTAATTTCATGGTTAACAAAGCAAAATAATCAAATTCGTTTTTTATTCAGTGCAGGAAATTCCTACAAATGTGTTATCAAAAAGGCTTGAAGTTCAATACAAAAAAGAAGAGAAAGTCCAAAACATGTGGACTAAGTAAAAAAAAAAGGGGAAAAGACGACTGAAGTCTACTTATCAATCTTGATAAGTTCCTCTTCATCACAGACTTCCTCATTTGGCTTCTTCCTATTAGTAACCTTTAGAAAAACAACATCATTTTTTGAGCCATACTTATTAAAACCCCTAATTGGGACTGTGACGAGTTCAAACTCTGTATACTAACCTGATAACGATTACGAGTCTCAACAGCAACAACCTCATTAGGGTCAACACGGGATGCTAAAACCTTTCTTAAGGCTACAAATGCCTCACCTAGCTTTGAAGATTATCCGATTTCAAAAATCAGAACAGTTAGATTATAAGAAAGTAGTGATGACCTCCTTATGAGATCAAAGTTGGGTCGATCTCCATTTCCCTCACCTAGAGGGCCTTAAGCAGATTGTTAAACCCAGTAAAGTGGCCAAACATTAGGTGAACATCCAGACTAGCCTCAAAGTCCTTGAATCGGCAGAATAAGAGACCTAACAATTCCTTGTAAGCCGTTAGATTTTCGGAAACAACAGCTTCATGTAGACAAGACTCAAAATCACTTTTGATAGCCTTCAAATCCACTTGAAGGGATGAGACCGCATTGTTGGCCTTCTCGACAACTTTGGAGGCAATATGCAAATCCTCCTCGGCGCACTTTAATGCATCATTAAGAGCGGCAATCTCCTCAGCCGACTTAAGGGATCTCTCTTGCTCTGCCTTTAACTCGGCCTACATTTGAGTAAAGTCAGCTTGCACCTTGCTTAATGAGGTCTTCGCCTAAACAGCCTCGAGATGAGATTGGCCAGCACGGTGTGTCAACTCATTAAATTTCTTAGCATTTTTAGCCTCATAAATCATGGACTTCTCTCGTTTGAAAAGGACCCTGTTCAGTTGGGCAATAAGCTGAAACAAAAAGCAATGTAAGAAATTTGAAGATAAGAGTAAATGTTACAAGATAAGAAAATTTATCGAGAACATCACCACCGACATCTCTTCATATTTCTTCCTATTGAGCATCTTCTCAGAAGGAGGAAGCAACTCAGGAAAATTCCTGAGATAGAGCATCAAGTCAGAACCCTCTATGCTACAATTGATAATAAGAGACAACTCCTTAAAGCATCGAAATCGAAGTCGGCTGAAGACTTTGCCCTTTTAGTCAAAGGCGTCGTAGGGTAAGGAATAACCAACTTTCGTTTACTTGATGCTTTCTTGGTAAGTTCAAGAGCAGAAGCTCGACGTAGCACCATCGAACAATAACTAATCACCTCATCGCTCAAACACTGAGCAAAAGAGAATTTGGAAGCCTTACTAGATTGATTAAGGTCCGACTTGGTCTTTTTGTCTCGAATTTCTCCTTCGGAAAATCCAAAACATTAGTTGGGGAATCAGTTCCCTCAACAAAAATTCTCTTCTTAATCTTAATTTCGGTTTTCGTCTTCTTCTTTGAAGATAGGGAACCCTTGGAATCCTCAATGACCTTAGCTCCAAGGTCAGCTATAGCATTCAAAGCCAGCTTTTTGTTTCTGGGACCCTTCAATTTGGTCTCGGAGACATCATCAATGTGAAGACATTCTGTCTCCTCAGTTCTACTCAGTTGAGGAAGAGAACTCTCAACCGGGGGTGTCCTAGACTTTGAAGTCTCAAGAAAAGTACCATCAAGGATAACGTCAAGGCAACCCATGATATCTGGCATAACAAAATCATCAACTCCATCCTGGCTCGGTGATTCCTTGCAAACAAAGAAGTTATTCACAAAATTAAAAAAAAAAACATTTTGATGAGAAGGGATTACCTGTTGAAAGACAAGAAGCTGTAGGAATGAGAAGACCAGCTGGAAGTTTTTTCCAACTAATTCGAGGAACTCCGAGAAGTTTATTTACCAATTCATGATAGTTCGAGAGGGAGGGACGAGATGTGTTATGTTTCACTGCCAAAGAAAACACACCAATTAGAAATTTTCAAGTCGGTTGAATTGAAGTTAGCAAGTACCAAAATGCCTAAAAATCTATCGGGTTTCTTTGTCTAAATAGTAATGAAATTTAGATGATCATTAGCAAAAATACGCTATTCAGGACGACGAGTGAAAAAGTAACGGTGCTTCCAGTTTGTAACCTCGGAGGTAACGTTATCTAAGAAGCGAAGACCATTCCTAGCCTTAAAAAAGAAAGCACTTTTTGGAAGCGTGTGTGCATAGAATACCGTCATGTCTTCGAACAATCAGAGTAAAATTTCAACCTCGGATTCGCTCCCAAGAATCAAAGCACCAAGAATAATCATTAATCCTAAACACCTGAGTTAAGACATTGTGATATTTCTAGCAAAGTAGTATTTGAGCAAGAGATCAGGAAGCGGGAACCACATCTTGGCTTCTGTAAACCACCAATCGTAGAAGGTAACAAAATCGTCTGCAAGAGTCCACGGCCTGTCCTCTAGACTTGAAATCTGAATAATAGCATCCCTCATTGTCGGGCACATACTAAAAACTTTCTCCAACTTCGCCTTATCAATCATAGTTGGACCAATATCAAGAGAGATATGCCATTCTCCAAAGCCTCGAGGTTATCAATTGGAATGGGAGTAACCTTGAAAATACGAGATCCAGCCCCAAATTGTCCATTCCTACCAGGAACCACAGTATCTTCATTATAATCCACTGAAGGATTCAACTCGGATCACCATTTCTAGCTAAAGTATTCGCCTCTCCACTACTAACATCGCTAAAGGATATGGAGGAGTCAGACGAAGAACTTTTGGTGCCAAATTCGAGATCAGACTCAATTTTATCCCTTTTCATCTCGTCACAATTTTTTTTTAAAAAAAAAAAGAAAGAAGAATTTAAAGAAATAGTGTCTCGACACAAGTAATAGAGAGAGAAAAGTAGAGAGAAGTTACCTTTGCAATTCTGATGAAGGTAACATAATGAAGAAATGGGTGTGATATTAATAGGAATTTACTAGAAGCAGAAACGACGCACAATAATGACCTACGAATAGTCGGTCAAACTAGAAGCAGGTCAAACTTCGGACTCTAAAATTCCAAGATAATTTTTTGAGTCTGGAGGGGACAATTGTTGGAGGTGGATCCGAGATCCTACTTCGGTCCACAGATAACAATCAATGATCCAAGTTCTAAACTCGGCAAACTACATGAAAAGTCATCTCAGATACTTAGCATCAAATAGGCAGAGTTCCTTCTCGGCAATTCATCAGAATGAGAAGAACTCGGTCGACACTTCATCAAGTGGAGAAATTGATATACATGCATTTTACCCCATTTTAGCTTTACAATTTACATCTGTTTGCATTCATTCTCATTGCATATTCAGCATTCTAGAGTCTCATTAGGATTATTTTTTCATACACATTGCATTTGGAGCATCTCAGGTACTTTTGAGCATATTGGAGCATTCTGGAGTGAAATTGGAATAAAGATTGCAAGGATGAGCCTCAGACGAAGTGCCTAAACTGAAGACCTTTAAAACCGAAGATTGCACAAGCCAAATTTGCTTAACTCGTCAGTGAGACTGAACATGTACCAACGAGTGGAAAACAGTGACCAAGCCAGAAATAAAAATTTTTGAGCACTCGACACTCAGACTCACCGTGACACTGGCGAGCTGAGATTATTGATGATTAACTGGAGCTGAACACTATGACTTGACAATCAACTCGTTAGTGAGCCCTGAAGCAGCATCAACTCAGACTAGAGTTTTTTATGTTTGGGGATCTATAAATACCTCTAAAGCAAAAAAACGGTGTAACCTAGTTTTTGCTCTTTTTTGGCATAGATCTGAAACAGTTTTTCATTACCTTTGTGATTGTTCTTTACTTCTTTTATGAAATCCTTTGATTGTTGTTGAATCTCAAGTCTGGTTAGTTTAATCTAGTTTTTAGCTTCGTTTTTAGTCTTTCATTATGCCTTTCATTTCTATGCTTGAGTTTGAGCTTCTCACCATGCTTAGTGAGTAGTTTGCTTAGGGTTTTGTGAGGAGATGGAGTAGATCTAGGTCTGATCATGGGTTTCATTCTTGTTTGCTTGAATTCTATCATAGGTTTTGCTAGATTAAATGGTCTTAAAGCTTATTTCAACCTGATCATTTGAAATTTGATTCGCAACTGTTATGCCTAAAAGATGCTTGATAATATGCTAGCCTTAGGTTCGATCTAGGATTAATGGTTATGACCCAAAATATTGGTCGTTCAGAGCGTCAGTTGGTCGTGTAGAATTGTTTCTTTATACCAGTCTGAGCGTGTAATCACCAAGAGATTTGGGTTAGGTCATGCTCAAGCTGAGATTTCTTGACCATGAGAATGGCTTGATTGTTTGATATTTGAATCCTTAGCTCTAGACTTTCTTAATAGGTTGCTAGATGAGATCTGAAACCCATGGTTATACTTAGATTTTTGACTCCACTCTCCTCATAAAACCCGTTTTTACTATTGGTTGCATCTGATTATTTGCTCTGTTTTTGTCTTAGTTCTCTGTTCTCATACTCTGTTTTTCAGTATTGCTCAGTATTGATACTCTGTTTTTCATTCTTTAGTTAATTGTGACAGAATTACCACCATTGCTTGATTTAGCTTGAATTATTATAGCTCTATACACCCTTAGTGATAGCAACACACTTTGGTCGATACCTATTGTACTGCAATAAGATTTGATAACATAGGCGAAAAACCTTGTTATCAGATTAGCGTCATTGCCAAATAAGTGTTTTGCTTGCTACATTTTGGGTCAAACGCTTTCTGAGATCAATCTTTTATTTTTGTTTGTCACTAACTCGAGCTTCAGACTTGTTTTTTCTATTTTTGGTGTGTTTCAGGTCAGCTCGATATCCAACTCGCCAGTAACCCTGCGAGTTGTGTCACTTTAGCCAGTTTTCTTGCGTTGATGCCCCACACTTGATCACAAGGAAACCATAACTTGTTCAACCCTCCGGACAACATCCAACTGTTACCTAGAGAACTCAGAGAACACAGGGGTAAGATCAAGATTCCAAACGTAGAACAAGGAGAGATGAACGGTGCTACTACTACGCCTAACAGTTCCACAGATGGAAACCAGCAACAACCCCACATTACTCCACCAGTTTCACTTTGACCTCACAGGCTTAGACAGATTGGAGCTGGTGATGCGCCAAGTATTCAGACTCAGAGGCATAGAATTTGACCTCCACTAATTCCAAACAACAACTTCGAGATCAAAAGTGGTCTGATTACTCTGGTGCAAAACAACAAGTTTCATGGTTTACCACCTGAAGATCCACTCGACCATCTGGACGAGTTTGAGAGGATTTGTGGCCTAATTCAGATTAATGGCCTAGCTGAAGATGCCTTGATGCTTCACCTATTCCCATTCTCACTCGGTGATAAGGCTCATATCTGGGACAAGCATCTTCCTCAAGGACTCATAACCACTTGGGCTGACTGTAAAAGGGTCTTTCTAGCTAAGTTCGTCTCCACCTCCAGAACTGCAAAGCTTCGAAACTCTATCTCCAACTTTGTTCAAAGTGGCACAAAATCTCTAGCTGAAGCATGGGAGTGTTATAAGACATATCAATCCTAGTGCCCACATCATGGTTTCTCTGAAGAAACCATCATGAGCCAGTTTTACAGAGGCATTCAGCCAAAACTTCGAATGCTATTAGATACAGCTAGTAACGGGAACTTCTTGAACCAAGACGTGGATGATGGTCACGAGTTGATTGAGAATTTAGCACTTGCTGATGGCCAATATGGGGAGGACTATGATCGTACTGAGAGAGGGTCAAGTGAATTCGATTCGGTTAGTCCCAAAGAGCTGAAGACTTTGAGTGACAAGATAGATAAACTGCTACTGATTCATCATAATCATGACAATCTTGTTGACGAGGATCAAACTCAAGAAGAGGAGAATGAAATGGTTGCTGAAATCAGTTTTCTGCAGAACCAAGGAGGTCAGAGATAGTGGCACAACTACAAGCAGAATAACAACCTCTCTTACAGAAGCAACAATGTAGCTAACCCGGAAGACCAAATTTATCCACCAAAGTCTACTCAGCAAAATGGCTTGGATACATAAGCAGCAATACTACTAGAGCTTCCAGCCTGTGCCTCAAGCTTCAACGTCAGATAAGCCGGCACCTTCAGACATCATGGAGATGCTTCAACAGATTTGTCAAGGCCAGACTAAACAAGTTACTAAGTTCACTAAGTAGTTCACAGAGGTACATCGCAAGATAGACACGTCTCATAACGATTTGAACTGCAAATTTGAGACTTTGAATACTAGGCTTAAATATGTTGAAAGCCAGCAAGCATCTGCTTCAGTCAAGACTTAGGGTCAATTACCATGTAAAGCAGTTCAGAACTTGAAGGACTATACAGCTCAGTCCATTACCCTCAGGAGCGGTAAAGAACTACCAACTCGAGCTGCACAGCCTAAGGGTAGGGAAAACAAGCTAGAAAATCACCCCCAAGCCAACTCTCCAGTCCAACTCGCCAGTCACACTAGCGAGTTAAGCTTACAGATGTTGCAAAACCAGCTTTTGAGCCTACAATGCTGAACCCCAATACTGCCAAACCTAAGGCACCCTTCCCAGCTCGCCTCAAGAAGGATCAAACGCAGAAGTACAGAGAGCTTTTTGAGAAGCAAATGAAAGAGGTTGAGTTGAAAATTCCACTATTTGATGCGTTTGCTCTGATTCCCCAATATAAGAAATTTTTGAAGAAGGCCATCAAAGTGAAGGTTCACTCAGTCGAAGGTCTGGATATAGAGAGCTAAGAGTGTAAAGTTATTGCGCAAGCTAAGGTTGTGTTGAAGAAGCTAGAGGATCCAGGAACGTTTACTCTACCATGCTCATTGGGTTATCTCCATTTTAAGAAGGGGCTATGCGATCTGGGAGCCTCGATAAGCCTGATGCCATTCATAGTAGCAAAGAGGTTGGGCTTCAATAACTACAAGCCTAGCAAGTTGTCTCTTGTGCTAGCTGACAAGAGAACACGCTCACCACATAGCCTGCTGGAGAATTTGCATATAAGGATTGGCAATGTTGAAATCTCTACTGACTTTATTGTCATCAACATGGATGAAGAGCCTCAAGTTCGACTACTTTTAGGGAGGCTATTTCTATCTTTAGTTGGAGCAGTGATTGATGTCAAGAACAAAACCATTGAACTAGATATGGGTGGTGCAGAAAATTAGAGTTTGATCTGAATGAAGATTCGAGGAGGCCAACGATTGAAAGCCAAAGTTTTGCAATTACAGAGCTGAATGAGGATTCAAAGGCTGAGAATGAAGAAAAGGGAACTTTGGTTTCCCTTGAAACACCACACTAAGCTAAAGTGTGAAGAGTCGAGCTTGAGACTCTAAGCGCACTTGGGAGGCAATCCCATGATTATCCTTTTTTTATATCCTTTGTTTTTATTTACAAGTTTCTCTTTGCATTTCTAGAATATTTTGCTTAAGTTTGATTTAATGGTTATCTAGTCTTTGAAGTATAGAGCTTGCTTATTAGGGTTGATGATGATGTGTTGAGTGAGTGATGACATATGGGACAAATCACGAAGAACAATTTAATGATCCCCTATTGTTCATCCTACTTACTCAAGTACATCATCATTTCTTTTTGGCTATTTTAGTTTGATCTTGCAACAATAACTTATTTGCTCACACTAAGCTTTTCCTCGATTTATGTTTCTTGCATTTTTATGTCTTTGTCGTACAGGAACTCGATCAGAAAAGGGAAGAAATAGTCACTGAGCAGTTGTGGTTCTTATTAAAAAATTTTGGGCTGCATGAACAGCACTCGCCGGTCCACCAGCGAGTTAGCTACAGCATGCCAAAGCCTAATAAGAAGTCTTGAGAGTCACCAGCGAGTTGGGCCTCGAGTTCAGCCCAATTAGAGCATCTAGAAGGTTGAAGTCACTTCACTGCTACAGTCCCGGCGAGTTAAAACGAGTGGTGCAGATTGAAGCAGAGAATTTGTGGCTAAGCATGGGGTGGTATAGCGAGTAAGACCGTCAAGCCCATGGTTTTTGCCAAAACTTGTGTCAGTTTTGCTCCCCATGCCAATGCACCATCAATGACTCACCCTCTTCTATAAATATGGGATTAGCTCACTTCTTCCTCACACTTCAATATACATTTCTCTCTCTAAGATCATTTTATCTCACTAAAAGCCATCTTCAGCACCTTCGTGAGTATATCAGCGAGTAGACCGACGAGTTGATCCAAGTGAGTGGCAAGTCCAAGCTAAATTTTTCATTTACAGCATTATGTTTCAACCATCCATGGTGGATAAAATAAGGTGGAGAGCTCGTCGTGACGCCTACAAGAAAGCAATAAGGAAAGTTGAAGAACAAAAAAACCCGTTAGATGACATTATGTCAGAAGTAAAAAAACAAAAGCCTAAGAAAGGCAAGACGAGGAGAAGAAATATGGTTTTACATGATGAAACTTCGGATGAGGAAGAGGCTCACACTCAAGCTCGACCCTCTACCCTGCGAGTTGAGACTTCAAATGAAAAGGAATGTGTTGCACCTGCAGTAGATAAGGGCAATGGTATAGCTGGGCCTTCAAAAAGTGAGGGAGAGACACCGAGAGCCAGTTTTGAAGCGCATGATGCGGATAAGCACAAGGAGAAGGTTCTCCAATGGACATGGACGAGCAAGAAACCGAGTTCATCTACTACAACATCCGAGGGTTGATGAGAGATATGGAAGAGAGGCAAGCACCACGGCGAGCCAAGAAATAAAAAAAGAAGCTGAGCCCAAATGAAGCATATAAGGCGATTTTAGGGATGGGCTTCAAGGGTACAATCTACCACCATAGACCGACTTTGGAATTGATGGGGATAGCTGAAGACGTAAACTTGCTGTTGGAGATTTCTGGGCTATCTCAAATGTCAACTATGGTATGCAATGGCTACAAGGAAGAAACTGCTCAGTTCTTGGCCACAGTAGAGGTTCAAGAGTATAAAAATATCACTATGGCCCTGCTTGAGGAGAATGGAGCTGGGTTCATAACGTTCAAGGTGTATAACCAAGAGTACACCTTCACCTTCAAGCAAATGGAGGAGTTGTATGGCTTTCCACCAGGTGCTGCGGTTTTCCCCAACATAGACGGGAAGGAGCTGGATGATGTGTGCTTTATGCTTAGTGGAAATACTCCATTCATTCCATCCCGAAGCAAAGGAAACAGAATTAGAAACCCAGCCATCAACTGTGCTCGGCGAGTCATGGCAAACTTGATGTATTCAAGGCCGTCCCCAGGACCAATCAACTTGAGTGAAATGCAAATGTTGGACATGGCCTTGAAGGAGATAATTGGAAGGACTCCAAGCGGAAGAGAATTGATGGGTGATGATGCTAACACGGGTTTGGCTTATGTTTTGGCTAGGCAATTTTGTGTTTACAGGTCTAGAGTTGCGCTTCAAGCCAAAAGCAATCAGCATTGGAGGAGTCATAACCCCCATCCTGATTGCTTGTGGAATCAGACTGGATGAAGCTGGGGTTGTAGCACCAAGATTCATGAATGCTTACTCACTCAAAGTTTCAGAAGTGTTAGGTTGGAAGGATCAAGATGAAAGCCTGGTGTACAACCTTTATTACCCAGCGAACTATGATGCTCAAATCATCCTGCCATGTACAAAACTGAGCTTGCTGGGATCAGTCCAGAATGTGGAGTTTGCTTATCCGATGCACCTGTTCAGTCAAGCTGCGCCACAGCCAAAAGAAGCCAATGCTGAAGCTCAAATTGAAGAAGAGCCAGAAAGGTATTTCTTTGAGGAGTTCACTCAGCCACGAATGAGTATCCCGGCTAAGGAAGCTCACAAGCGTGTTGGGAAGCTGTAGAAGATTGCGAAATGGCTGGTGAAGACGGTGAAGGGTCTGACCAAGGAGAAGAGCGAGTGGGCTAAAAAAAGAGAAGAGCTGAGGAAGGAGATAACCGAGATCAAGGAAAGGTTCAGCAGAGAGTTACCCCGCGAACAAGCTCCAGCCATTCCAAGAAGGCACTCAGTCTCCAATGGAGAAACTTTTGGGTCAGCTCAGTCAGCTCTAGCTCGCCACTCCTCAGCTGAGCAAGGCTCATGAGGAAAAAAAAAGCCAAGCATAAAAGCAATATCAAGGCTGAGATATGGTAGCTCGCGTGCTCAACTCGACAATCCTACTGGCGAGCCAAGCAGGACCAACAAGTAGCTTGATGATCCGGCTCCAGAACCAACAAGCAACCCGGCGAGTTACACCCTCGAGGAGATGAATGCTTCAACAGCTCATAGATTCGACTTTTAAGGCAATAAGCTCCATCACCATTGTAAATTCCATAGCTTTATTTTCTTGTGTTTTTGATGTTCCTGTTTGTTTTGTCTATCTAGAATTCTTCTCCTACTCTTTTATTCACATAGGGACTGTGTGATTTAAGTTTAGGAGAGAGTCCTAGACATCTATTAATCATTTCTGTGTTCTTATCTTTATCTTTCACGCATTCGTAGCATACACCTAATAGCATGGCATTTAAGGCTTAGAAAAACCAAATTTTTTTAAGCCAAGCATTTTCATGCATTGCATAATAGGATCATGTCTAGACTTTGCATTGGGAATCATTAGGAAAATGCTTTGACCTACTGCCTTATTTGCTAGATTCAGTGCCCTAGTTGTAAGTTCTTTGATGCATACCAAGTTTGTTCTGAAAGTTAAGACTGCACCATGCTAGGAATATTTAGTTTGAGCTTCATGACTTGATTGAAACATGATATGATCTAATGCCATTCCTTGCTAAGTGATAACCTTAATTTTGACTGCTAAATATCGAGTCTATGCATCAACCTGAGCTTGTGGATTGCACCAAAATACTTGGATTTCCTTTTCCCTCATGCATCCATCTTGTTAATCCAAGTAGTCTCCCACCATGCATTTTACCTCGTTTCAAACCATCATTGCTTGCTATGTGTATATGAGGCTTTTTTTTTGGGTTTGAACTTGACATAAAGTGTTAGGTGAGAGCCGACAAAGTTATGACTTTATGTAGTCTCTGGTCCACGATTTTTGAACCAGACTAGGATTAGGTGGGTGTGATTTTGGGTGTGGGAATGCTTGTGTCTAAGCAGGAAAAGGAAGGAAAATGATGAAAAGGAAAAAGGGAAAGAAACAGTCAATGAGGAAGGAATCAAAAGGGAGTCAGGGATGAAAATGTAAGGTATGTTCTAGTAAATGTTTTTGGGTAATGCAAGTATGATAAGAAAGGCTCTGAGCAGTGAAAAAGAAAAGAATAAGCCTTAAGCATGAAAAGAAAAAGAGTCTAGAGCTGAAATTCAATAAGTCCCAAACCGCTAGAAGTCATTATATATAAACCCCTCTCCTTAGATTGATGATTGGTAAAGCTTGAGAAGATGATCTTGGTGGCCGAAAAAAGGAAATGCCTTGAGAGAATTGGGTAGACTAGGATCATTTCTGGGTTTAGATGACTAGGTTGAGGACGAGTTGGGTGTATGGGTAGATGAAGTCATGATTTTGTATGCACCTATTGGTTCTCACCTTTATCATTATGCTAAAGCTTAAACCATTCATTGAGTGATCCTTGTGCTTAATTGACTAACCAGTTACTGAAAAGGAATCATTTTAATCCCTTAGACCTCACCCTTGACCAAACGAGTTCTAGGAAGGTGCATAGCTTGATCCATGGTTCTGTGCTAAATGAATGTTAAAAGGATTGGCTGAAGTGAATGCATATGTAGGTCGAGTCTGAACTTGGATTTAAATGTGATTGGCATGGCTAAAGTTTTTATGTAAGGCTCACTTATCTTGCATCCTAGAACTTTGTACTAGGACATTGAGTTTACACTTAATTCAGCTTGTCTTGGTATAGGATTCTCTGTGTTTGCAACCTCTTTTCCTTCTTAGTTCATTGCACTTGCTTGAGGCCAAGCAAGAAATAAGTTTGGGGGAGTTGATATACATGCATTTTACCCCATTTTAGCTGCACAATACACATCCATTTGCATTCATTCTCATTGCATATTCAGCATTCTAGAGTCCCATTAGGATCATTTTTGCATACACATTGCATTTGAAGCGTTTCAGGTACTTTTGAGCATATTGGAGCATTTTGGAGTGAAATTGGCATAAAGATTGCAAGGATGAGCCTCAGACAAAGTGCTTGAACTGAAGACCTTTAAAACTGAAGATTGCACAAGCCAAATTTACTCAACTCATCAGTCAGACTGGACATGTACCAACGAGTGGAGCACAGTGACCAAGCCAGAAATATGAATTTTTGAGCACTCGACACTCAGACTCGCCGTGACACTGGCGAGCTGAGATTTTTGATGATTGACTGGAGCTGAACACTATGACTCGACAATCAACTCGTCAGTGAGCCCTAAGCAACATCAACCGACTTCATTATTTTGACCGACTTTGCCTGATGCTGACTCAAACTAGGATTTTTTATGTTTGGGGATCTATTAATACTCCTAAAGCAGTAAAATGATGTAACCTAGTTTTTGCTCTTTTTGGCATAGATTTGAAACAGTTTTTCATTACCTTTGTGATTGTTCTTTACTTCTTTCATGAAATCCTTTGATCTTTCATGAAATGCCTTTTGTTTATATGCTTGAGTTTGAGCTTCTCACCATGCTTAGTGTGTAGTTTACTTAGGGTTTTGTGAGGAGATGGAGTAGATCTAGGTTTGATCATGGGTTTCATTCTTGTTTGCTTGAATTATGTCATAGGTTTTGCTAGATTGAATGGTCTTAAGGCTTGTTTCAACTTGTTCACTTGAAATTTGATTTGTAGCTGTTATGCTTAAAAGGTGCTTGATAATATGCTAGGCTTAGGTTCGATCTAGGATTGATGGTTCTGACCCAAAAGATTGGTCGTTCAGAGCGTTAGTTGGTCGTGTAGGATTGTTTCTTTATGCCAGTCTGAGCGTGTAATCACCAAGAGATTTGGGTTAAGTCACACTCAAGCTAAGATTTCTTGACCATGAGAATGGCTTGATTGTTTGATATTTGAATCCTTAGCCCTAAACTTGCTTAATAGGTTGCTAGATGAGATCCGAAACCCATGGTTATACTTAGATCGTTGACTCCACTCTCCTCATGAACCCATTTTTACTATTGATTGCATCTGATTATTTGCTCTTTTTTTGTCGTAGTTCTCTGTTCTCATACTCTGTTTTTCAGTATCGCTCAGTATTGATACTCTTTTTTTCATTCTTTAGTTGATTGTGACAGATCACCACCATTGCTTGATTTACCTTGAATTAGAATAGATCTATACACCCTTAGTGATAGCAACACACTTTGGTCGATACCTTTTGTACTGCAATAGGATTTGATAACATAGGCCAAAAACCTTGTTATCGGAAATGAAAATATTCCTAATCTGACTTGGAATATTTCCAGGACACGTCATCAGCAAATAAATGGAAATTTTCCTATTCCGATTTGGAAAATTTTCAAAAGTTCCGCTAGGATCTTTTAGATAACATCAAATCTGAACAAAATTGTAATATTTCCTATTTCGATTCAGTTGTAACTACCTCTGTACTTTATAAATAGAGGAGGAGATCTCCACAAAGAGACCAAATTTTCATAATCACACATAAGCTATACAAAGCAACTCGCCACTTTGCTCTCAACGCAATTCTCTTTTCATCATTAAAAGATCGGAATCCTTATCTATCTTCTCTCCAAAATCAACCGAGTTGAATTTAGAACCTTTGTTGTAAATCTTGCTCGAACATATATTAATTTCCTAAAACTTACGGGTGTGGACCAAGGAAGAGATAACTCAGTTGTTTGAACTATGTGAATTTTTCTTTCTTTTTGTGTTAATTACTGTGTAATTTTTTTTTTGTTAGATATAGTATATGACTGTAGTAAAGCAGAGCTTTAGGATCAGGCTAGTCGGGGGTCTCTGTTTATTAGCATTAACAGTCCTTTGTTTTTTTTGTTAGATATATCTTAATTTTCTAATTATGTATATTTTTATAATTGATAATGCAATAAAATAAGATTTTTTATTAATTTTGTTTCCTATCATATATAAGATTTTATACTTATTTCTTAATTTTAAAATATTTGATACTTAGGTTTGGTTCTTTCCTATAAAATCGTACATGAACATGAAAAATAAAGAATATAAAAGCCCAAGTAATATATCTATACAAAAGATTGATAACTGCTCTTACTGAAAAATAATGAAAATGTACAAAAATTGTAATGCATCAATATATAATTAACACGGGTCAGAATATATATTTTATACATAGCATAGGTCAAACATTGATATACGCTGATATGAACACGAGTCTAAAACTTAAATGAACAAAATTCAAAAAATTTATATACAAAAATTGTAATGCATCAAAACATAAATGAACATGAGTCCAAACTATATATTTTATACATAGCATGGACCAAAAAATTTGTTTTATGCACATCATGAGTATAAATTAAAATAGATTATAAATTAATTTTTACAATATTAGCGATACAAAAATTAAAATAATTTGATTATGCAAATCAAACCATGAAATAAATTAAAGACAAACAAATATCACATATAAATATATTAGGAACAAATGTAAAGCATTACAATTATATACTTTTTCACAACATATATCTCGTTCACCGCTCAGATAATCATTTAGGTTTATGTATAAATCTCTATAAACAATTTAATATACATATATATATATATATATAAACAGTTTATTTATATATGGTTTAATAAAATAAATTACAAATCTATATAAACTGAAATATAAATTTTAGAATAATCTATTTATAAAACTAATAAAATCATTTATAACTTTGTATAATATAGAAAATTTTAAATAGTTGATTTATAAGTTTTAGTAAAATAAATTATAAATCATCTTATTAAACCTAATAGAAGTTAAATAAAATTTGCGCAAAAAGAAAAAAAATTGAGACATGATTAAAATTAGTATTTTAAAACTTGAGGAACATTTTTACAAACCAATTTTGGCTGAACTCATTTTTGCAAAGAGGATGAAAGGTCATTCTTAACAATTTCTCTATATTTATATTTTATTGCTTATATGTTTAAATAAAAAATGAGAAGGTGCTATTTTTCCTTTAAAATGAGAAGGTGTTAAAACATACAATGTAAGGAGGGAAAAAGGCTAAAAATTCCCAAACTATTCCAAATGAGCAAATTTATTTTTCAACTTTAATAAGTACAAATAAAAATCTCAAATTTTTGGTTGACTGAATACAATTGAATCTGAAAAAATCAATGTTTATTAATTAAACGATTTCGCTATATATTTCTAATCCCTAATACTTTTTCTGTTTTTTCTATTCTCGTTTCGTGATCTTAGACACTGAGCAATTATCTGTGACCAGTTCTGATCCTAAGCCTAAGGACGATTACTCTAGTGAGGTAGAGTGAAGACGAATCAAACAAAGACGAACCCATGACTCAGTATAACATAAGCATTAGCTTCTCCTTTTTATCTTTTGTCTGCAAAAATTTGTGTTCTTTTCAAATTATGTTTGTTTTGGTATTGTGGTTGTCGGATTATTGATTTTTCTGAATTTAGACGAGATACCATGTGTGTCAGTGTATTCATGAAAATTTGCTTTTAGAAGATTCTCTTACAACTTCAAAGACGAGGTTACTTTGTCGAATAGTCAACTTTTACAAATGTGAAGCAATTAAGAGAAAATTAACAAAACAAACAAAAATGTTTGGCTAAAACTTATTGTCCATGTCTTTATACAAATCATTTTACTTTGTCATTGCCAAAACCAACATCCAAAAATGCATTCTTAGACGAGAGCTTGGAGCTCCATGTTCTTATCTCCTACGTACTAAATCGTCAGAAACAGAACTTAGCAATAAAAATAAAATCAGCTTTCAACATTCAGGCTAGAGTTTAACATCTTTCATATACCAATGATGATGGCAAATTAAAAGATCAAGAAACTATGTGATCTCATGTTCAATTTTGAAAGACTATAACCAAGATTCAGGTACAATAGTTCAAGAAATGGTATCCCAATAGTGATAGCATTTCTTGAACTATTGTTCCTGAATCTTGATTGTTTAGATGCTAATATTGCCCTATTTCTATTCTTTTTAGAATTTCATCATTAACAGAAATCTTAGGGTCTAGAACTTTTAATAGAAATCGTTCAGTTATTAAACATTAACTTATTTGAACCTATTTTTAGTCAGTCAACCTAAAGTTAAATATGTTATTTGCACTTTGAAAAGTTTGGAAATAAAATGGCTTATATAGAATAGTTTGAGAATTTTTTGACCTTATTCCCATGGACAGAGTATATTATCTGGTTTTTAGGTGAAACTTTAGTATTTAAATTTCTAAATAAAACCTTGAAGTACTTTTTGGCTCATTTTACAAGTTTGGTATTTTTTTAGCCATGTTTTTGAAAAAAGCTTTAAATAGTAGCTCTGTAAAGATTTTGTTAGTGGGCCTCAGATCGTGGGTTCTATAGAAGCCCATGTATCTTCATCCCTTTTCGTTTAATTTTTACACAGGCTTCCATTTATTTTGTTCTCTAAATCTGAATACTTTTAGATCCATCACCAAACAAGTTCATACTTAAAATGCGCACTGAGGATAATTCACAATTTACAACTTACAAGCGAAACGGTTAGGGTTGGTTCTCTTTCTGATCAATCGAATCTTCGCTGGCTAATTTTCTCCGACATCTACTATTATTAATGTGGAGGTCATATTTTCTTAAACACCCTGTACTTTTTAATTATTAGTAACAAACCCTTTAAATCTTCTTATTTAGAAAACTCACTAATTTAGATTTATAGCAGAGAAACTAACTGTTCCAGTAAATGTAGCAAGTTTAACCGACCACTATGTATACAATTGATCTTTTTAGCCCTTAATTTAGCATTATCCGTAAAACTTCTAACAAAACAAAAGTTGGACACGATCACTATGTATAAATCTAACTGCAACATTTCTCTCCACCATATATGTAAACCACGTTCTCCTCTAAAACGGTTTTCATTTCTGTAAATGCTTCCATGTTCTTCATATGTTCTCTATTTCTCCTCTCTCTCTTATTTTTCTTTAGAAAACATTTTGGATCCGCTACCATAATTAACTTCCAGAAATCTTTGTGAAAAGATGTTGATGGGAAGTAACTCAACTTGGGTTGGGAGAAAACCATCATGAGCATCAGCGGATTGTCTGATGATCTTTCCATGGCCTCTGATCTTGGTTTTTCCGTCGCTTCTCCTCTTTGGTGGGTATCTTGCTAATCGCTTCTCTTAATCATTTCACTCTCACCAAAATCAAAATTTTGTCTCTGATTACATATTTTAGTTGAGTATAGTATCTACTTTGGTTGTTGATGTTGAGATTGATTTTCGGAACCATGCGTACGAGATCTTCAATTTGATGGAGACTTTGTTACTGAAATTTGACGAGTGTTTCACTCGGTTCCTCAAATCAAAGTCTCATCGGTATATCTTCTTTTATTTATTTTTACAGTTTGATTTGGTGTTTAGTTTTTTTCACAATGTTTTGGAATCTATAATTGAGTTTCCCTAAAATTTACAATTTTTTAGTGATTTAAGATTACTTGAATTTATTGATATGTATAAGATTACATATTGGATGTTTCTTCGTATTAATTCATGATTAATTTGTCTGTATTTGTGATTTATTAAGTTCAATTTAGGTTTGATGGATCTTATGATGCATATTTATACGAAGCTTTGAAAAAATTGTAATTTTGTCCATTGTAAAATGTAAATTATAAATTACCTCTGGTTTATATTTTCCAGTGAAAGTTTGAAATTTCGTTGTTGATTTGGTGTTTTGTTTGTTTCTATTGTAGGAAGAAGATGAACAAACAATGAGAGAACCTTATGCAAAATGGCAAAGTATTGAGAAAGTAAAGAAAAAACAGAGAAGGATGAAGATCAAAAGGAAGATAGTAACAAATATAAAAATGGTGTATAGAGAATAGAGATTGGGGGTTTTAGCAATGTTCCTACAAAGTTGTTTTGTCATATTCTCAAGTTCTTTTTATCTGAGGTATTGTTCAGAATCAATTATTATTTGTGTTGCATGATCTTGAGGGTTGCTTTTAGTCCTGTTTGTTTGAATGTCATTACATGATCTTGTATCATGCTCCTTGGTGTGTAAATATTTTAAATTTTGCACCACTTGATGAATTCTTATAGCATCGCCTGTGAGTTTCTTTTCTTCTCATATTCCCTATGGTAGTCGGTAATCTTTTTTACAAAATCAGCAATTTGTAATCAAAACTAATTCAGTACACTTTTGATTGATTTTTTTTTAGGTACTGTATCCGGTGGGGACTAACTCCAACTAGAAAGATACGAGAATGTGCTTGGAAGAAGCTTATATTCATGTGAGTTTCTCACTTGGTTTTTTTGTGAGCACTATAAAAGATACTGACAAGGCGGCCATAACTAGCTAATCTGAAATTGTAAGATGCACAAATCTTAGATGGAACCAAAAGCCTTGTGGGTCATATTAGTTACTCTTCTCATTTGTGAAACAATTCAATCAGAGATTTTCATATCAGAAGAGAAAAGCACAGCAAAGACGATGAAGCTAGGAGGCGTATATGATCTTCGAGGAAACCAGAACAGCGGAGAGGTCGAGAGTCTCGTACGATTTTCCATTCAAGAGCATAACAAACAACATGTTTTTGAATCCTCTGTCTTCTGGTTATGGATCATGTGAACCTTTGTTTGATATTTATGTGTGTTTTTTTCCTGATAAGTACAGAACAAGATTATTAAGTTGCAACAAGAATATTTTTAAAGCAAGAGAGCAGGTAGTTGCAGGAACGATGAACTCAGTATCGAAGCAAAAGTGTGGGTAAAGCCATAGATGAACTTCAAACAGTTGCAAGAGTTTAAAGAATCCTCTTCTAAAAAATCACCTATTCAAAGGGATTAACACAAACAGCTGATACCATTTATGATCGCTCTGAAGATAATACTCTGAGATAACTTGAGTCCAGACCACTGTGGGTTTATAAAAATGGAAAAACGTACTTGAACATGATATATTTAGCATACACAACATCATGCATAGCTTGAATATTCTCATCTTCGATAAAGTTTACATGTTCTCTCAGAATCAACAAGTTTTGAGATATGTGGTGGAGAATAAAATAGAATGAGATCATGTAATTAATGATCAAAAGCACATGAAGAAAGAACAAAAGATTTGGTCATCATCTTGTGAGTAAAGTATTACTCTTAAATGAGTATATAAGAAGATAATACTCACTTCAAAATAAGGAACATAAGTTCTGTATCCAATGAGAGTCAACTTAAAGATACAACCAAGTGAATTGTGGTTCTACGTTCACTCAATGAGAGCCATTCACAAGTGATGCAATAACCATGAGAGATGAGTAAAAAAGACACAAATGAGGCTGTTTGAAACAAAACACAAGTCATATACACACCAAAAGATATTCAAAGTGAGCAAATGTGATTGTAAAAACATGATTGCCTGGAAAACCAAAACCATTTAACCAAATTATATATATTGATGGAGAGTTTAATAACAATTTGGATCAAATGGGTATTAAGAGAATAATTTTCTTAATGTGACCAAAGAACATTAAAAGTAATAATAACTTCACAAAAGCTTAATTAAGGACTTACCAAAAGAGGAAAGTTAGAGTGAGCTGTGAGGCTTTGATCATTGGAACTGAAACTAGAATCCATTGAAGACTATTTGTCTGCCCTACACAGAATCAAATCAGTTTCTGTTTCTTTCTTAATGAACTAAAATATTCACAGTAAGAAGATTAAATCATCAAATCAAAACAGAATCTTTGAACTTCAAGACGGTAATACTATATAAAACAATGAATTCCGGCAACAATCCGATTGAATTTCAAAGAAATGTGAGCTTTGATATTTAGAATTGACAGGAAGTTTCATAAACCCAAGAGATATAAGAATATGAGCTTTATCAAATTAAAAAGAGAGAAATTGGAGAATTATTGACCTAAAAGTTACAAATTGAGTTAACTATCCAGGAACAAGCGGAGAAAGATCAAGTAGAGAATTGGGAGATGACGATATGATTCATCAACGCCATTGATGTTATGAGAAGCTTCCATTCACCAACGCCACTGATGCTATCAAATAGTAGTTTTATAGTTTTAGTTAGTTGTTGTACTAATATATTTTTTAAATGGAACACTGAAGAGAAAAAATAATTATAATTACTATTTTTGAAAACTCTAATCTTTAAACAAATTAAGCGGATAAATTAATAAAACCTCTTAACTACATAGTCAGACCCACTTAGTCAAAAATCAATTATTTTGACGACCAAAATATAATCTATATTTATCATATGCGAAATTGAGGATATTAAAAAATGCAAATGTTAAATTCACATACAAATCGAATATAAGATTAATTTGTAAACCAACCTTGTGATATCCATTAGAGTACTAACTTTAGAAACAACGACTAATACTATTTACAAAACATAAAATTGTTGGTGGATCTGATTCGATGTTGAATGTCATAATAAATCACGTGGTAAATGTTAGTAAAAAATATAATTGGCTAAGGTTGATTTGTAATTTATGAACTATGTTCCTATTAAGAAAGATAAAATGGTGGTAATACGGAGTAACAACAATGTTAACACCAATAAACTATCAAAGTTGCAATCTCCATATGACAATGATGTTCTAGAAAAAAAAAAAGTGTAAATGGTTTGAAGAAAGGGCATTATATATTTATCCTAAAATTGATGATTTCAACACCATTAGCATTTTTGTTTCCAAGACTTCACATTGAGGTTTTATACTTTGACAATATTTTTTTCTGTTTATATCTATGTATTACTTTTATATTAATATGTGTGGTTTCCTCCCTCAAATTATAGGGACAAAAAAAATTTTGAGTTGTGATAGTATTGACCCATCAATTCAGAAATAGTTAAGAAATCTGATAGAATTATGTTACAATAAATTCTTTTAAAAAATTCTTTATTTAAAAAGATAAATTAAACAATTACAAAAATGATTTTTAAAAAAATTGATATTCAAAAATATTAATACGTTATTGAAAATTAATATTTATATTTTATGATGAAATTCAGGACAAAATACAAAAGAAAATTTACTTTTACTCCCGATGCATTTCTTACCATTAAAATAATCATACGAATATAAAATAAATTGTTAGACAAAATTAGTCCTAGATATTCGGATTTATGTTTTGGGTTCGGGTTGGACCTATCAAGTTTGAATTTACGATTTTAAGATTCATTTAGGACCTGTCACTATTCGATTCCAGTACATGTAATACCCAAAAAAAATTTTTTTGTCAACTTCAACTTCGATGAAAAAAGAGAAGACTCCAAAGTTATACAAATCATGAACTACTAGGTAACCCTCTAATAGAACGAGCGAGGGAATCAGCCATGTGATTCAGAGATCTAAGAATTACATGAAGAGAAAAATATCTGAAAAGGCCCTTTAGATAGAAAAAGTAATCTAAGAAAGGAGATAAAGCTGGCCAATCATAGGAGGTAACACCATCTCAAACAACCGAGCAATCTGTCACCATCTCCACCTCAAGCATATCAAAAGAAAGAAGAAAGATTATCGCCCGAAGAACTGCTTCAAGTTCTGCATGTAAAGCTGAAAGACTCCATGAGATAGCCAGAGCACCCATGCAGGCTCCCTCCGCATCATCTAGAAAACAAAACCATCCGATGTCCGAGTAAATGTCAGAAGCTTTCCATGCTCCATCAACAAAACAACGATATCCTGCGAAAGCTGGATTCTTCGTCAACGGCTGAGAGACCTCACCCCAAGATGGGCTTCGACTTATAATCTCTGGTTGTTGATCAAGAACGAAACCTTTTTTGGCTTGCAGCCACTCTAAAGCTTCAAATTCTGCTTGCTTGATAATTTCACCGGATCAATGTCTAAATTTGAGAAAAACTTTGCATTCCTTGCTTTCCAAATATGCAAAATAATTCAAGAAAAAATCGAATTGTCGACATTGTTTGGTAATCGCCAGAATAAGTAATCTAAATTAGACCTAATTGATTGTCCTGAAAAATCATGGTTGACTGAATGTATATTAGAAAGGGCCCATGTTTGAATTGCTGGAGGGCATTCAAATAATACATGGTTTACCGATTCCTCATCCGTACCACACCTATGACAAACCATATCACAATTAATTCCACATGATCTTAGGTTATCATTCGTCCCAACACAACCTATAATTAATTGCCAAATGAAATGTTTTATCTTCGAAGGATATTTCAGTTTCCATCAATAATACACAAAAGTTTTATAAAAAACAATCAAAAACCCAAAAAATACCCAAAAATATCAAACAATACCCAAAATACTTAAAACATATTTGAATATTTACAAAATACAGTTTTTAAAAAGAAAAAATTAATCCAAAAATTATTAAATACCAAAAAAATAATACTAAAATACCAATAAAAAATACCATAATATCTAAAAAATACTCGAATTGATACATGTATTCAGGTAATAGGATACCTATTCGGGTATTGATTCGATTTCAAATATTACCCCATACCTATGGGTTCAAACAAAATGGAACCATCAGTTATTTTTCAATATCATGTACAATTTGAAACTTAAATTTTTGGGTCAGTTTCGGTTCAAGTTTCATGTATCAGGTATTATGTCAAACATATACCTATGTATTATAACGAATAATATGGATAGAGTTACAAATTTATTTATTTGAACTACAAACCATATATATTCTTTTTATTAATTTTGTCATTACTATAATATTAAACCGAGATGCGAAACAAAATGTCACACATGCGGTTTACAGCTAATTACCAATTTAAGAAGTCGATTTATTCCATCTCAACAAAATTTTATATCGTTCACACTACCAGCGTGAGTACCATCCTAGTAGTATAATAATATTAAATCAAAGGTTTCGTTTTCTAATCAAGTAATTATCCTCTTCTTATTATTTATTTTTTTGGCATAATAATTATGATGAAAATATAGTTAGCAACTCAATGAAAATTCCTGCCCAATGCTTCTTGGTTCGCATAGGCAGATCATAATTATTATTAAACCGACTTACAGTGTAGAAAATTTTATGCTACAAGTAACTACGATATTTTTGGGGCTACAATTTGAGAACAAAATATAGTATGATTGTGAAAATACTTGTTTGTAAATTTATTGATGAAGTACAGATTCCGTAGCTAACTTGGTCTAAACCTTTTCTGGCATTTCTAAAGCATAAATAGACATTTTTCGATCATTTTTCGACCAACATGAATATTTGTTTACGGATTTCTAATCATTCGATTCTGATAAAAAAGAAGAAGATTAAAGTACTGTTTTTGACAATTCACGTGTATACTATACCTATTGTCATAATTCAGTTGTTTTCTAGTAATATATAAAATATTTTCTTGATATTTTAGTAGTAGAATGATGTGGGTCAGGTTTTACCCTAAATAATCTATTGCAAGTGCACAGCAATGAAGTAGTAGTACTTAATGATCGTATCCATGAAGAACCAAGTTTGCACTTTTGACTATCTATTCTATTTCAAGCTATACCAATTCGAAATCAGTGATGGAAATCTAACAACTTAAACGTTTGCAATCAATAATAAAAACATCAGGCATCGGGTATTCATCAGGGATATTATTCAGGGAATTACAGCTCTATTCTTGACTTGAACATAAAGGTTTGATAAGCCCACTATCGTGGCACTTATCACTTAATCTAGCAACCTGGAAAATCCTAACTTTCGTTGGTCTTAGTGAAGAAGCAAATTGGCATTACCGATGGGTTCAATTATCCACAATTCATTCTAACTGTCAACTGTCGTTGGTTACAATTAATTGCTCATGTAAACTAGTCCTGGTTCTTAACAAACTTTTGGAAGGCTAACAACCTGGATTCATAAACTAGTCGATCAAGATAATTTAAGCATTAAGAGAAAGTTTAGATGGAGAACTTCTAACAATCAATCCTATTTAATCCCCAATCATCGTATCCTAAATCCCTAGAATCCTTAAACCTAACAAGAGAACTACTCAGACATTATTGAAATAGAAACAAAAATCATAGAAGAAGAAAACATGGAATTCCAATGGAAATATAAAAAGGGTTCAGAAACTCTTCTCAATATGTGGAGGAATTCTTCTCCCTACTTACAAAAGCTAAAACTGCTGTAAAACGATCTCTCTCAAGTCTGCGCTCTTCTAAAACGAATTAGGAAAAAGAGTATTTATATGGTCTATAACTCGCATGTACAAAACAAGAAAATTAGGTTATTTCTCGTAACTTCGTTGATCGATCGATCACTGGTGAGCGGTCGATCTCCCACATAGCTTGGTCGATCATGAGGTAGAGCGCTACTTCTGGTGTAGGTGTGATCGATCGATCATGAGGTGTGAGGTCGATCAACAGGTCAAGCGCAGCTTTGGCTGAAGAAGGTGATCGATCGAGCAAGGTGTTGATCGATCGATCATTACTCTTTTGCTGAAAATCCAGAAAATGCCCTAAATTCTTCCAAACGAAATTTCACGGGTATAATCCAAATTCTTCTCGTTTTTTATCTGGAAAGACTCTAAAATGCAAACAAAGACTTTGAACACAAACGAATAAATGAACTCAAAACTGATAAAAATCGAGGTATATCATAGAACCATAAATCCAAATTTTTTGCTTAGAGATCATCAGCCGCCTTCTAATATTGTTCTTTCATATCTACTGTCAAATCATAAAATTCTGAAGTGTTTATTGCGATAAGACTTTTCCAAACGCATGTGAGTACACTGTATAAGTAGTTTTATACCCTCAAGCTTATTGACATTATAAATTCACATATTTATCCGATAATATGATTCTTGTGCGGTTCTGCTGGCTTAAACTCTTTGGAAAATCTAGATAACAAGTGATACAAGAATATATGCCACAGTTTAAGATTCTTATGGAACACTCGGATATATTTGAAACAAAGCCATCGAACCTTTCTTTTAGATTGTGGTATTATTATTGATCGAGTAATTAATGTTGTAAAATATTCCATTGTGTGAATAAAGAAACATATTGTGGACAAAAGTTCATAACATTTGATTAAGAAGGCTGTCATGTCAAAATTAGGACAACTTTTTCTCCGTTTCTCCTTTAATCTTTAAAGTTTATCTCTTTCTTTCTTAAAGTTAGGCTCCATCCAAAGCCTTAAAGTATTCCCATATTTCTCTCTCCCTCTCTGCTACTTCTATTCCTTTTTTTTTATTCCACATGGCCACACCCAGGAGAATAAAGATGCTTATTTGTATACTCGATCGCTACAAAACAAATTGGAGTACCTTTTGAGTAGATGATCCCATATATTGCTTTATATACTTGATATTATGATAAGATTACCTTATTTTAATTATATTTAAAGAATTCTAAAGGGTCTTCTATTGTATGTGCGCCCATGAAAACTCGTGGAAAAGCGTTTGATTTGATATGAACTTTGTCATGCAGAACGACACAAAAATACGTACGAGTAGACTCATGCAAAGATTCAGAACCAGTTTCCTCAATATAAGGAATACCTTAGTCTTTAAGATTCTAATGTATAAGGCCAAAACTCTTTAAACGCTTTATCAAGTGGGATTGGAAAAACTATCATAGGATTTACGATGTTGTTTTGTTTTTGAGAACATAAGTGTAGCTTCAGAATCATTTGGGGTCTGGTCTTCGTTAAAGTATTCATATTTTGACTGTCCTCGTTTCACATACTTTCTTAAAAGGATTGGTTTACACAGATGACTTTCTTTATTCATTTTGTGACAGATGCTGAATGTTTTTTTGTCGATCCAAATGAAGTTAGTTATTCTTGATTAGAGGAGAAAAGTTTGAATTGGGTGTGAGCTAGAAGAAACCATTAATATTCCTCTTGCTTTCTTACGTTCAAAACACTTTCACATTTAAATGATTTTGGTCTCACCTTTGTGTGTATATTGGGTCAGCTCATAAACAAATCAAACCCTCTTTATTCTTTTTCTTTTTCCCTAATAAACGCTCATTGTGTGGAAGAAACAATTGGCAAGTTTTGTACATTTTTTTCCTATTTTTTTCTGTGTTTTTGGTCCTACAGTCAAGTTTCTGTTTAACGTGAACAATAATTAGTAAGTAATTTTTAAAAATTTGATGCAAAATATTCTGTGTTGTTTTATGTAAAAGGCCAAAGTCTTTAAAAGTTGATGTCTACGTTGGCTAATCTTTAGCAAGTGGGCTAGAGAGATGGGTCGATTTTACATTCTGTTCTTCTCGTAAACGCAAGTGCTTTAGAATCATCTGGGGTCTGATCATTGTTAAAGCATTCACATTTGACTGTTTTAGTCATACACTTTCTCCAAAGGACTGGTTAGAGATTGAATCTTTTAGTTAGGGCAAACAAAGTTTGCCAATTTTTCTTAAAGAAGAAAAGGGTTTCTTAATTGATTGGGTGTGCTTGAAGCAACCATCTATATTCCTTGGCTCTCATTATTCAAAACACTTTTGCATTCAAATGAATTTGGTCTTCCTTTAGATCTCTTTTGGGTCTAAGCTAATAAACAAACCCTCTTTCCTTCCTTTTATTTTCTGTCTCAAAGGCAGACAGCGAAGAAGAAACAGTTGATGAGTTTGTGTTTATTCTCACAACTTTCTTATTTGGTCCCACAAATACTTTGTAACTAAGTATTTATGCGGATATGTGATTTGTCACCTGAACTTTGATCACCATAACTCGAATATTAAACAAAGGGGCCTTTAGAAAACTCTTTGAGGAAATATATTTGCTAGTTAAATATCAACATTTGCAAGTTTTTCTACCAGAATTCGATTCCAAGAAATCGTGTAGTCTCGCGTAATATTGTTTGGGGTTTAATGTTTAGATTATAAATAAAGCGTTACTGATAGAAATTGTTGAAATTGTTGACAGAAAAACTATTTTAGTTAATTAAAATTACTACAAAAAATTTGAGTTATTATGAACAAATTTTGTGACTAAAAATATTAGCTACAAATTTGTGATGTTTACATATAATGTTTAAGTCATTGTCTTTGTTCTGTAATAATTTGTTGATAAATTGTTACTAAATTTATTCGTCAAAGTATTGTGATGTATGTTTTTGATATGAATACACATTTGTGACAATTATACTTGTGACAAATTATCATAAATTCATAATAATGTTTTTGTATTGTGACAAAATATGTGTTAATATGTGTTATTATTACGAAATATTTGTTTCAATAAAAAACCATTTTTAGTCCATTCCCTTGCTATTGGTATACGATACGTAAACGAGATGATTATCTTGTAAATTCAAGATGATTTGATCTCCTTTAATTCTCCTGCAGATACATATAATATTGACTTTTTTGATGCATAACTTTGGACTGATTTCACAAAATTAATTTGCTTTTCCACAATAATGATTGTAGGATCATTTATTTCTCCGTTTATGGTACGTCATTCTTGTGTATTAATTTTCCCAAATTGAGATGATACATAAATGCATGGGTAAATGATACTTTAGCTTCTTTTTGTAAACGCATTGGGAGAGATAGTGAGTGTGATAGTACTTGTTACAGAGAATAGTGACTTTCAGGTGAACGCTTACAACAAAACAAGTAAAAAGCTGAATAAAAGATGATTGGGGAATGAAAGGAAGATTTCTTGTTCCTTGTGAGGATATTGTTAATTTATATTCTCTATATTCTTCAATACCATAAGAAAAAAAAAGTTAGATTTATTTTACTATTATATTTGTCTTTTAGAACTTACATATCTATAGTGGGAATATAGCTTATATGATTCTCTATCAAAGTGTATAAATCTTATTGAAGATTCCTAGGCAAGTTGAATGGTGGTGCATATTTCTCTTCTTTCTATGTAGTGGCATGCTTCATGTGAGAAAGAGAGATATATGTTTTCATCAAAGTAGAAGTATATAATAGGTTAAAGCTCTTTGTAACAATTACTGCAATGATCTCATATTTGAATAATCGATAAGGGGAATCATTTCTTTATATGCTCATTGATCTTAGCATTCCCTGATTAGTCACTGTTTAGATTATAGAGTCTTCATTGAACAGAATATAAGTTTCTGTCAATTGATTTTTCAAAGATTTAATAAGCATCTGCATCTTGTTTAGTTTTGTGTGCGTATATTTCTAGTGTTATTAGGTTAAGATGTATATATATATATATATATATATCGCTTGAGATGTTCCTTAGTGGTACGAGAATCCAACTTTCTTATCTCTTAATAATGTTGCAATTATATTATCGAAAAAAAATGATGCAATTATATAATACCACTAATTCCCAGTTCTAACTAGTCGATATGTAGTTTTTTTTTTTTAATAATTAAATCTACAAAATCCGATATAATTCAAACTCTAAATTTATATTATACAGAGTAATGATGCCACTATCTGAAATCGAATTCTGGTAAGAAAATAGAGTACTTAACCACTTAACTAGAATTACTTCTCTAACTAAAAATACATATTTTCTATAAATTTGATTTGTGAGTTATTGCAGTTTTTTTTGTTAACATAATGCCCGATCTATAACCTAAAACCCACTCCTAAAATTTCTTTTTTAAGCTACCATATACTACAAGAAAACAATGTTAAACCCAACGGAAATATTTCCGTCGTTTTCTTTCGGGAGACAAACCGACAGGAAACCGACGAAACATAACCGATCCCGTCGGTTGTCGTCGGTTTTAATTTTTTTAATCGAAATCTTATTCCGATCGGTTTTTGTCGATTTTAGAACCGACGAAAACCGACCGGATTAATCAAAATAAAAAAAATATTAATTCATTAATCCGGTCGGTTTTCAGTGGGTCACAAACCGACAGGATTAATCAAAATTAAAAAAAAATCATTACTTCGGTCGGTTTTCGTCGGGTACGTAAACCGACGAAACCCGACCGGATTAACGAAATTAAAAAAAATTTAATTATTTATTTTGGTTGGGTTTCGTCAGGTCTCAAACCGANCGGATTAACGAAATTAAAAAAAATTTAATTATTTATTTTGGTTGGGTTTCGTCAGGTCTCAACCCGACAAAACCCGACTGGTTTAAACAATATTTTTTAAAAAATAATAATAATATATGCCGTCGGTTATCGTCTGTTTTAGACCCGACGAAACACAACGGAAATTTCAATTTTTTAAAAATAAATAAATTCTTAAATTCATTAATCCGGATATACGGAATTAAAATAAATAAATAAATTTTAAAACCAACGAAAACTGACGGAGTCCAACGGAAGTGGTTACACCATGTTTTGTATGAGACATTTCACTGTTATAACTGACAATTAGGTTGGTCTCGGATCCCGTAGGATTCCAACGGATTAGTACCTCTATATAAAACAAACACATTCATTTCTCTCATATTCTCACTCTTCCTTATCTCTCTCTAAACATACAATGTCAAACTCCAATTTCCAAGCTTGGATGGACGGACCACGCATCGATGAATGGGGAACTTAACCGCGGAGTATGAGGCCGGGTTGAGAAGTTTTATGGAGTTTGCCGCGTATCAGAGTCTCGCACTCCAAATTGGTAAGATGTATTGTTCATGTATAAAATGCGAGAATTTGAAATACATTCCCGTTCAAACTGTCTGCAATCATTTGCATCAAGTTACTTATATCCCGTATCCATGCGTGTCAAGCCAGTCTGATGGGTGGATCACTGTCACGTCAACCACCCCCAGAAGAAGACTATATGGCGATTCAGACCACGATGCAATGCAACAGGCTTCACTTGGGACATTTCACTTGGGGTTGACTTTTGTGTCGATATGACGTCCCAGGCCTTCAGGACGGTACATGATGATTCTGACAACGAAGTTCCAGAGTTTGGTGAAGAGTGAAGATAGTTCTGATTTGGAACCCGATGACTATGGTAGTGATTCGGAGTAGTTTGTTCTCGATGTTTTATTTAATATTAGTACGACTGCATCTTTTATTTCAAAAAGTCCCGGTAACTTAGTAAGATGTTTTAAAATAATTTTTCAATCATAATTGAGCTATGTTAAAAGAATTTTTCAGTTTAATTATTTTATATTTAAAAATTTTTCCAAATTTTTAAAAAAATATTATTAAAAAAAAACCGTCGGTTTCCTTCGGGTTTAACCGTCGGTTTCCGTCGGATTTAACCGACGGAACCTCACAGTTTTAGGTGGGAAAATGAGGCGGCAAACCTAAAGGGTCTTTGGTTTCCGCGAAAAAACCTTACCCTACCCCACCGAACCCGACAGAAACTGATGGCCCCTCCTATTTATCTTCTTCCTCATTTTCTCTTCTTCCTCACTTTCACCTCCACCTCCGATTTTGGCAAAAATTCCGGCGATATCTCGGCTTCTATGCGGCGTTGCCGGCGACGTTCTCTCCCTCCTCAACCTCTCTTCATCTCATCTCATGTAAGTTTCTCATCTAATGTTTGAGAATCTATAGAAAAAAGTTTGGAGAATTTTGAGATTAGGTTGATGGAATTCATGATTTTGGCCATAGATAGATTAGGGAATGCTAGATTGACTTCGAAATAGGATTTTTTTTTTTTTTGGTTTGCCTATTAGAATTCTACAAACATGATATGGATTTTGGATATATTTTTGTATAAAAACATTTGGTTATGTAAAATTACATATATTTTAACAATTGTTAAATATGTTCAATATTATAAAGTTTGAAAATGTTAATTGTGAATTTTTTTTTGATAATAAAGTTATGCAAAATAATATATAAATATAGAAACAAAAATATGCTTCATCGAAGGAATTTAAAAAATTTATATGTTTATGTTACAAAATAAAATTCTTTATTTTGTAACTTGGGTTGTTTATAAATTATATTTGTTAACATATAATTCTATAAATTTAATATTTTGTATAATTATTTTCTATGGTTTGTAAAATTAATTAATATATTATGTAAATAATATTTTTGATTTCTTATGTAAAATAATTTAATTTTCATAATAATAATATTATACTATAGTTAAATTTAAAATTCATTTTATTTAAATTAATAATTGGTTTAAAATTATTTTGTAATATTAAATTTTGTATTTCGTATATTTAATTATTTAAGATTTTTAAAATTTTCATATATTCCTAATTAATTTACAAACTTAGTTGTCTATATTTTGCGAATTTGTAAGTTTAAAATTTTTAGGACTACATAAATTTTGTCGAATTTTGTAATTGTTGTATTTGTTTATCTCAGGTAATTTACAAATTTTTAAATTTTCAAGATTTCGTATGACGCTTTTCGTCGATCACGTCCTAGATCATCACGGGCTGGGTCATCAGGTGCTGGAGCATCAGGGGGCATGACTCTGATGACATGCCTAGTTCGCAGCGGAGTCCACCGCATGTGCCGGAGACATAGCCGCAGCCGCAGCCACAGCTAATTCCGCTGACGCATGTGACGATTAAGACAATACTGACGAGTGGGAATCGAGGTCATCTACCAGTTCTTGATCCAACACGGCAGGTCCCGGAATCGACGTGGTAATTACTAAACTTTGTAGTTAAATTTAATTTATTTATGTTTAATTTTACTAACTTTTCTCAAATTTTAGGTTTCGGATTAACCACAAGATTCGCAGATTAGTGAAGAGTTTGATTCAGACGTTGCTCGATGGTCCTTATCTGACATTCAACAGGTTCTCTTTGCAGCTGAAGGAGACGTGGTTTAAAACATTCGCGGTAACAGTTTTTAGTATCACTTTACAATTTTAATTGCGAAATAGTTTGCTAAGTTTTAACGAATGACAGCAACATTAACACTGGGCCCTTGAGCACACTCCTATAGTTTGCGAGAAGTTCGAGGAGCAGTGCACTGCTTCCTATGGCAACCATGTATACAGATGGAAGTTATCGTGGGAGAAGGATCCGGAGTCACTTCCCTATGGTTGCCTCGCAGAGATATACCCAGGCTTGCAAACATACTGGGGTTTTCCGGAGACACAGAAGGTGTCACAGAGAAACAAGATTAACCACAAGAGAGGTAAAGACGTCGCGAAGGCATCGGGGACACACAACACCAGCTCCAACTCATTTGAGTACATCGAAGAGGATGTGGTAAGTTTCATTTTAGAGTATAAGTATTTCATACAATATATGCGTAACAATGTTTATTTTTGTTGTAGACTATTAAGACAGGGTGTGTTCCAAGTTGGATGGATACAATGAAGTTTTGTCACACCTGCAAGAAGACCGGAGCGATCGAGAACCCAAAAATTAGGCAGGTTGTGGAGAGGATTGAGTAGAGGGCAGACGAGGTTGTGACCCAATACACGCAAGAGGAAGGTGGTCCAGTTCAGCTCACGCGGGAAGAGATTAACTACACCATTGTTGAGGTATTCTTTTAATCCAATAATATTTTACTTTTAAAAATATTCGTTAAATTACATTTATAACTGCCTACGTAACTTTTTTTGTAGGAAACTCTTGTCTCGAAGGGACGACGTTAGGACTCGGGAAGATGGTGACTGCCGATGGATTACCGGCACATGTAAACCTAAGTCAAGGAATTGGTCTATCTCAGCGGGAGCGTCAAGAGCTTGTTGATCTTCGGTCGGAGTTCTAGACATATCAAGAGATGAATGAAGCGTGGCAAGCAAGGAATGAAGCTCAGCTTGCCAGGCTATTGCAAATATTAGACACTCCACCTTCTTTCCCATCGGATAACGAGACTCAGGACCCGAGACTTTAGGTGTTCGAACTTTTTTTCTTTCTAACCGAACATATTTTGTAAAAACAAATATTTTTATTTTTATAATATAATTTCTAAATTACTATACATATTTATTAAATAAATAATATTTAAATATTTAAAAAAATAAAAAAAATTAATTTCCCGTCGGGTTTCGTCGAGAATAAAACCGACGGGAACCGACGAAACCTGATGGCAAGAACCCTACCGAAACCGACAGAAACTAGTCCTGGGTGTTCGGATTTTTGGGTCGGGTTCGGGTTGGTTCCTTTCGGGTCCAGTTCTTTCAGTTCCAGAATATTTATACCCCTATAGGACCCGTTACTATTTTGGTTTGGTTTCGGGTCGGTTCCATTCGGGTTTGGATCGATTCGGGTCCAAATTTAAAAAACCTGAAACTTATCCGAATACCCAAATAACTGAGAAATATCCAAAAAATGCTAAAAATACCAAAACAAATACCTAAAAATATTATAAAGATACCTAAAAATAGCGAAATTTTTTTTTTGAATACCTAAATATTCAAAAATATGTGAAAATATCTAAAATTACCAAAAATAGTCATAGAATACTCTAAAAATACCTTAAAAATTATAAAGTCGGGTATTCGGGTACTCGTTCGGTTCTCGACTCGGGTCCGGGTTCGGGTCTGGTTCTTCGGGTCCTAAATTTTTGTATCCGTTCGGGTATTTAGGCATTTCGGGTTTCGGGTTTGGGTCTTCTTTTTCGGGTCGGGTCCAGGTTCAGTTTTTTGGGTACGGTTTTTATGTCCAGGCCGAAACCTACGGCCAAAAATCCGACCAAAACCTATGGCCAAAACCCGACCGAAACCTACGGCCAAAAACCTGACCGAAACCTATGGTAAAGCCTGACCATACCCGACAGTCTCTTCCCCACCGTCACCAACGACCATTTTCCCACCGTAAACGACGGGACTTCTGGTCGTCGGTCTCCATCGGGATTGGCTGACGAAACCCGACGGGACTTCAATTCCCAACCAAAGAATTGCGACGAACCATTTTCGTCGGTTTTCGACGGAAATTGCCCATTCCCCACGGAAACTGACGGAAATGACAATAGGGTTTAGCCTAGTTTTTTTGTAATGATAATGCAGCGCGTAAGAATCGAACTCTTGTGCCAAGTCATTAGCTGAATCATCCTAACCACAAGACTAAAAGCAACTCGGCAGTTACTGGAGTTAGTAATCTGAAACTTTGATTACATTAGGCACATGAAAATGATTGGTCTTGTTGATAGCAGATACAATCAACGACTGTCCCCACCAATAGACTGTCTTGTGCGCTTTCTTTTAATCTTTCTTTCTTGTTCAAAACACCTTCGTTGCTTCTTCTCTCTCGTTTTTAAAATGCAATATATGGTCCAAAAGCTACACACTTTTATGAAAGTAACCAAGGAAAGCGAATGATGCACATAATATATAATTTCTGTGATGGGTCAGATGGTTTGATTACTTGCTTTTTACTGTTTTGATATTTAGGGGTTTGAGTTTCTAAATACCATGCAAAAACTCATAAAGATACAAAGACTTAGCCAGCCATACTTCTTTGTAATGTGTTTTATGTTCCCAAAAGTTAGGATTGTAAAAATATTTATACTTGATAACATTAGGAAATTAATTAAAATGTCTGAATTTTTCATGGTTTTACTTAAGTGGCTGAGAACTTCAGCATTTTTCCTTTACAGAGATTTTTTTTTTTGTATGAGCCTTTACGGAGTTTGATATCAGTCAGAGTCAGGCTGAAAATTGATGATTATAATCTTTTGGCACATACTTAATAATCCAGTTTCTTCGTTATATATTAAGAACATCTGTAAAATTATATGTTTGCTTGTGTAAAGCCAAAAATATTAGTAGGGAAAAAATTGGTTTGTTGAGACACTGTTGGATATGTATCCTATGCTTCTTTGCCATGTGTTTGTGGCTCCTATATATTTTCTTACATGTGGCTTGTCTTGAGTTTAGTTTAACTCGACTGAATTTTAGAGTAAGAGTCTGTTGTCTGCAAAAAGTGTTGGGACTTGGCTAGTAGTAGGTTCAAGGTGCTAGAAAGGAAGAGTGATAATAACCCAATTTTTCTACAAATGTTATTAATGCTACATTATTCAATATATAAATATAATATAAGTGAATGATGATTTGCATCTTTAATTAGGTTATTTTCTAAATAAGTGATACACTTTGCAGAAAAGAGAGAGACCCACTTAGCTGCAGCACCCATTACATCTTTTATTTTTGTGAAATTTGAGAAAGAAAAGAATATATGGGCAAAGCTGAATTACCTTTGCCTTTTTATACTGCTTTGTCATCACATGCATTCCACTTTGCACTACAAAATCCACTTTGGACCCTCAAAAACCCCCCCAAAAATTTTGCCTCTCTTACACGAAAAGCATACACAATTTCCTCCTCATTCCTCATATATTTGAAGACCCAAAACCCTTATCTTTCTCTCCCTCTTTCCCTTGATCCTTCTCTTTCTCTCTTCTTACTCTGCTCTTAGGCTTTAGACTTAGCCCCACATCTTCCATACAGAAACACTTAATAGATCCTTCTGCTTTGCCTGTTTTTGCTGTGTACAAAATTAATGGAATGATCAAGCCAAGACTCTTGAAGTCTTTACAAGGAACTTTCACTTATCAGAACTAGTACTACGCTCAACTTGTATTCCTTTAAGGGGTTTTGTCACTATGAGAGCTGGAGGCTGCACGGTGGAGCAAGCCCTCACGTCAGATGCTGCAAACGTGGTGAAACAAGCCATGGGCTTGGCTAGAAGGAGAGGACATGCCCAGGTCACACCTCTCCATGTGGCTAGTACCATGCTTTCTGCTCCCACGGGTTTACTGAGAACAGCTTGTCTCCAATCTCACACTCATCCTCTTCAATGCAGAGCTCTTGAGCTTTGCTTTAACGTGGCTCTTAACCGCCTCCCGACCTCTACGGGAAGTCCTATGTTAGGAGTTCCAACTTCCCCTTTCCCTTCTATCTCCAACGCTCTTGGTGCAGCTTTTAAACGCGCACAAGCTCATCAGCGACGTGGATCCATCGAGAGCCAGCAGCAACCGATTTTAGCAGTCAAGATTGAGGTGGAGCAGCTCATCATATCTATCCTCGATGATCCTAGTGTGAGTAGAGTGATGAGAGAAGCAGGTTTCTCGAGTCCTCAAGTGAAGAGCAAGGTTGAGCAAGCTGTGTCTTTAGAGATTTGCTCCAAAACAACCTCCACGAATAAACCCAAAGAAGATAAGTTGTTAACTCCGGTCAGGAACGAGGATGTTATGAATGTTATCAACAGTCTAGTCGACATAGAAAGAAGAAACTTCGTGATCGTGGCAGAGTGTTTAACTACTATCGACAGAGTTGTGAGAACGGTGATGGAGAAAGTCGACAAAAAGGACGTGCCCGAAGCTTTAAAAGACGTTAAGTTCATAACTTTATCGTTCTCATCGTTCGGGCAACCGAGTAGAGCGGAAGTGGAACAGAAACTAGAGGAGCTAGAGACACTTGTGAGGAGCTGTGTTGGGAAAGGAGTGATTCTAAATCTTGGAGATCTAAACTGGTTTGTAGAGTCTAGAACCAGAAGTTCTTCGTTGTACAACAACAACTATAGTGTTGTGGAACATATGATAATGGAAATAGGGAAGTTGGCTCGTGGATTGGTCATGGGAGACCATGGGAAGTTTTGGTTAATGGGTCTTGCGACTTCACAAACTTACTTGAGATGCAAGTCCGGTCAACCCTCGCTTGAGTCCCTTTGGTGTCTCTCTACTCTCATTATTCCGACGACGAATAGCCTAAGCTTGAGTCTCGTCTCCGAGAGGTAAAAGTCTTTTGAGTTAGTCAACAATATACAATCGACAAATTTGGAAAATTAAAATGGGTTTGTTTTTTTATTTATTTTTTGGTTGGATATGTTCGAACTATTTTGTCTCTTTTTCGAAAAGGACAATTTTACCGATAGTGTTTTTGCTTTTGATTTGATGATCGCCTAAAAGAGCGGTGGCACAACGTGCATCTTTGTACCTTTTTATTATTATTATTTTATCAATATTTCAGCTCTCTTTGGAGAAAATGCTAAAGATAATTTACTTTTATTCGCAAGAAAAAAAAAAGTTCCTTCATTTCAGTTTATGTTTAAGACTAAGCAAGTTTTAAAATACTTATTAAGTAACCAATCCAATTTGTTTCAAATCAGTGAGCTTGAAGTCAAGAAGTCAGAGAATGCGTCTCTGCAGCTGCAGCAATCGGAGCAGCTCAGTTTCTGTGAGGAATGTTCCGTTAAGTTTGAAGCAGAAGCTCGATTCTTAAAGTGCCGCAATAGCGATGTAACCACTGCTGCTTTACCGGCTTGGCTTCAGCAATACAAGAAGGAGAATTCAAATGTGAGTTGAATGGCACTAAATCAAATTCACATTTTCATTTGCTTCTTCTAATAAAAGAGCATATGTTTGATTCTTGGACTTGGCAGGATTCAGATTCTATAAAGGAACTAGTGGTGAAGTGGAACTCAATCTGCGATTCAATCCACAAGAGACCATCTCTAAAAACACTCACACTCTCTTCTCCAACGTCTTCCTTTCCTGGTTCAATTCAACCTTCGAGTACTATGCATCATATTAAAACCAATGGTGATTGGCCCGTAATCGAGACAAACAAGTATCTTCATCATTCTGTGACCCACGAGACATCTCACTTAAGACTATTTATTCCAGAACATAACAGCGAGGACAAGACAGAGCTTTTATCTTCGAATCCTAATTCGACAATACATTCTGCAGCCTCTTCTAGCGATGCTATGGAGGTGGAAAATGCTTCTTCTAGTTTTAAAGAGATGAATGCGGAAAACCTAGCAACTTTATGTGGTGCCTTGGAGAGTAAGGTACCGTGGCAAAAGGATATAGTCCCGGAGTTGGCGAAAACACTCTTGAAATGCAGGTCAGGATTGAGCACCAGGAAGATGAACGGAAACGATGATGTAAAAGAGGAGACATGGATGTTCTTCGAAGGACTTGACGTAGAAGCTAAAGAGAAGATCGCTAGAGAATTAGCTAAACTCGTGTTTGGGTCTCAAGACAGCTTTGTCTCGATTTGTATGAGCAGTTTCTCCTCAAAAAGATCAGATTCCACAGAAGATTTGAGAAACAAGAGGTCGAGAGATGAACAGAATTGGAGTTACATTGAGAGATTCTCTGAAGCAGTGTCATCTGATCCAAACAGAGTGTTCTTAGTGGAAGATATAGAGCAAGCTGATTATTTATCTCAAGTGGGTTTTAAGAGAGCTATCGAGAGAGGAAGAGTTCGTAATTCAAGTGGTGAAGAAGCTTCACTAAGAGACGCAATTGTGATATTGAGTTGTGAAAGGTTCAGTTCAAGATCAAGAGCTTGTTCTCCTCCGGTGAAGCAAAAATCGGACGGTTCAGATCAATCTGAGGACAAGAACATTGCGACTTGTGTCACACTCGATCTCAACCTATCTCTCGGCGATGAAGTTTGTGAAGAAGAATCATGTGATGAGATTGGCTTACTCGAAGCGGTGGATGCACGGTTTCATTTCAAGCGTTCATCAACATAACGATCATGCATGTATGCATTTAACATGGCCCTGTTTATTAACGTGAACATGGTTTATGGTCAATTAATTAATCGCTATGATAATTTGTTTTACTTCCGGACTTTTATTTCATTGGGGTAACACTTTGGGTAAACGTGTAGCAGTAGTTTTTTTTTTTTTTTGGCTTAGGAACTTTCTAGAAGGATAGAGGGTCGGAGAAACTTGAGATTTCATCTTCTTTTTCTCTTCGCAATGTAAAATTATCGTTTTATGTTCGTAAATCGAAAATTATGTTCATGAAAACGTAACAGAAAAAAAGAGCAAGCTTGTAAATTAAAATATTCTATACCAAAAATATGTTCAGGAACTTAGAACTATCCGAAATTATAAATCTGATATTTTGGGAATAATATGTGCTGAAATTTTCCTAAAAGTCGGAATTATAAATTAGTAAGGTTTGCGTCACAATGTTGTTCTTACAAAAAGACGATAAACTAGACTTAAGCTAGAAGAAAGAACATGTGGTGAAACAATATATTAATTACCTAACACTCATTCACACTTATTTATATAAAACTTTATTCTTATTATCTTTTTACAAAAACTTTTCGTTCACTATGTTGACTGATAGCAATTTTCAATAATATTTGATTGTTTCATAATAAGTGAAGGTTCCATTTATTTTGTTTCAAAATCGTTCATGCTTGTTTTTTTTCAATACAAAAATTTAGTTACTATTACTTACTAATGGTTACAATTGTGATATCATGAGTTATAGACAAAGTTTGATTACTTCCAAATCTCCAAACCACTACATTTATCCATAATTATCTGATATCAAAGATTAATGGCTAAGGGCAAAATTAATTTGGTTGTATATAATTCCTAATTTATTTCACTCGAAGCCAAATATCGTTCATGCTATGTTATCTGATCTTAATAAATGTTGGTTTGGATCATAGAAAAATAATCTGAAAATTTTGGAGAAAAAAAAAAGATTAAAAACGACATCATCTCCAATATGAAACCGACGGAGTATAAAGTAGACAAAGTATACTTAAAACCCTTAATCTGTCTAAACATAAAGCATGAAAAATTGGTCATAGTTTGCTTTAGAATCCAAGACAGCTTGATTGATAGTATTAAAGATCTCCATAAACTTTATTGCCTCTCTGTTTCATTTATTTTTTTCCCGAGAGAAAGGAAGAAGCCACCACCTTATAGAATCTTAAACTTACTTTTCTCTAATTCTTTTTTTGCCTTTTCGAGTTTAGTTTTCATTTAATTCTTACAATTTTTAGGAATTATTGGTGTATATACGTACATCCCCTAGATCGGGGATAAGTATATGTATGGATCACTTTTGTGAATTATTCTCCTCTCACAAATCACAATGTGGTGCTTTAGTTTCAAATAAGAAACCCTTTTACGCTTGGAAAATGTTGTGTAGGGTGGACAATGAGCAAGTATATAATATGATAACATATGATATATCCGATATAAATTCGGATGCACGTGAATATTTATCCATATGCTTTTATAAATTTGTGTTTTATTTTTTGGAAAAATGAATAAAACATGTAATTTGTTTTTTTATTTAATGATGCGTTCTTATTAAAATAATAAACGTAAATATTGAATGTACACAAATAAATCTGAGAGGACTTCATATAAGTTTTCTGCAGATTATTATATAGTGAATTAGTTTCTAATTATATGTATAATTTCTTTTTGATTTTTTATTTTATTTTGTAAGATTAACTTGCATTTGCTGAGCATAGACAATAAAATTGCATATAATAACAGGTTGAGAGTTTTATTTTGGTCTGATTGAGAGTTTTTATTTAAAACACCTTTTATATGTGATATAATTGTGTCGTATACAGCATAATCTCATTAAAATTATAAAAACTATAAAGTAATAAAATTTTCTGATGTCAAGTTGGACCGTATAAAATTCAATGAAAATAATAAAATAGTAATTATACTATGTAAAAATATGGTCTTAATACTATCATAACATAGCAGTAATATATCTTATGCACATATAGTTAAGATAATTTTAGTAAATAATGACTTTAATAATTTCAGTATATTTTTAAAAACTAAAATTTTGCCGGAAGTTATTTTTAATTTTGTACACTATATCAAAGTTTTCTAATATTATTATTTTGGTATACATAAGAAATTGCAATTAATTAAACATAATAATTGGTAAATTACTTTGTAACTGCTTTCAAAAATAAATTATAATATTAACACACTATAAAATATGTATCTACCAAAGCATAAACAAAACTTAATGAATAAAATCTTAGAAAGAATCAAAACTTTAAAACACATATAATTTCAAATAAAAGTATATTTATGAAAACTATAATCAAATATAAGATTTTATTTTTTTGTTTATATTTTTATAAAATAATAAATATTAAATTATGGATAAATTACTATCACTATAAGCTACAATTTCTTTTTTTTTTGTCAACCTATAAGCTAGAATTTCTAAAATTCTGATATAATTAATTTATAAAAGTTCTACTGTATATGATATTAGTTAATTAGAATTTTGGGTTATAATAGTTCAAGATTTGTTGGTAAGTTTCAAAATGATAACATCTTATCATTACTTAAATTATACCACCTCACAGAAATGCTCATGTGTGTATACTCAATTATATCCACATTAAATATATATATATATATATATAGAGAAGTTAGATAAATGCATATAATATGTATGTAAATATGTGTGTATATAAAAGCGTAATAAATTTATGCATGGAATCTAAAGTTAAGTCTCAAAAGGAGGAAGGAAGATAAAGTTGAGCATGATTTTGGAAAAGTATATAAGTAAATTATTTAGAAGAATTGCAGAAAGTGGGTGACCCTTTTAAAGCAGAAGAGTAAAAAAGCTAAATTCTATCTCTCTGCTTTTGGGGAGTTTTTAAGCTTTTAAGAGTCTTGTGATGGGCATTTAGTCATTATAGACCTCAACTTTCATCTCTACATAATTCGCTTTTTTTTTCTTTATTAAAGTAATTAAAACACTAACTTTTTTCTCCTCTACCTACAAAACTTTTTTGCCTATTTAATCATATATATAAAACAAAAGAGAGAGTACAACTTCTTTATTAGAATGTAAGGAACACATGAGGCCAACAATGGAGCTGTTCTCATAAATGAATCTGAAAGCTTCATGGCCCAAATTCTTATCTTTAAAGATGGTGCTGATTAAGAGACCTAATCAATCCAATACACACTACACCATAAGAAGTGCCTAATGTCGTCAGTTATATATATTATTTACGTCAACTCTTCATCGACTCAAGACTGGACAACAGTTTTAGAACAAACCAAAATCAGGCTTAGACAATATTTAACAGAGAGGTCCAAGACTCTTAAACTCACATATGTCTTTTTGTTCCAGCATGTGCATGAAATTATAGAAGCTCACACCGATGAGAATCTATACAAACTATCAACAATTCATTATTAACACTAAAGTTTTCCTTAACATCTCAATTCATTATTCAATATTCCACAATTCTAATATCACTTCAAAAACAAGGTACTTGCACATTTAATACAATCGATTTCAATATACCGCACATATTCATGCTTTCTCGCAAATCATACTTACATCTGATCTCATTCGTGATGCAATGAAAAGTTCTGTTCAACTTAGCTCAACACATGTCTCTTTATCTTGAACATATATAGGTAAGATTGAGGGTAAGAGACTTCAGACATTGCAACATATTACAAAAAAAAAAATTGATTATAAATTGACTGCAACATATTATAAGCTTTCCTTGTCAAATTTTTTCTCCTAAGCGCATGTAGTATCTTTAATTTGCTTCGATTTGGTGTATTATTTATCTTAATTCATATAGTAGTAAGCCTAAATGGTTTTGTTATAGTTATATGTGTGAAATAGTTATATGTACACAAAACAAGAATTTGATATTTACCTTGGATTTATTTGTGAACTGAGCAAAAACAAAATCCATTCATTGATCATTTGGTATCAATGGTGGTCTCACTTCAAATGATCCATATGGAGTATTTATTTTATAGTTCTTCCAGATGTGTTGCTTTTAGTTTTTACATTTGCCTCGTAAAGCGAATAGCACATACTTTTCCCTCCTATTTGCATCATCTGTAATAAAATAAAAAATTCATAGCTCCTTTACCTGCAGCATTACCTCGTAATTGAATATGTATTGAGCTTGTGATGAATACATGAATCACTTTCCATGCCTTCTTCTTCCTATGATAGGAACTAATCAGTTTAGTTTATGGTAACAGATTAAGATCGTAGCTCAAAGAACCTAGTCATGTACCAAGCAAACCACCTGAAATCTTTAAGCCATGACAAATTATATTATCTTCAATGTCAACTTTAAGCTTGTTCTTGACACAACAACATTGACATGGACATTTTAACATATCTACGTTAATTTTATCAAAGGTAAAATCCAAATACTCCTTCACTCTGATTATATAATCTTGAGACAACCAGTATTTTGTCATCCAAAATTTGTCCATTTTAAAATTAACCTACAAATAAAATATATAAAACTATACGCATTAACAAAAAAATTGTATTGATATAGGAACTTCCAATTATAAAAATATATAGTATATATAATTCAACTATGCAAGCTACTTAACACTACTCCTTTTTAGACATCATAACTAGTTAACTAAGACAGAGGAAACAGAACTCTAAAAGATTGATGAAAAGGGATTTGATTTAGGAAACTATTCGTCCATTAGTTCAACAACTAAAACACTATAAACTCTGGAATTACCAGTGAAGTTATCGAGATTAACGTTGGCCAGAACGAGGCCGACAAAGAACTTGCTGCAATCGAAATCGAGATGTTTCGAAATTGAGATGGTGATGTTTTCAAATTGAAATGAAGATATTTTGTTTCTTTGCTCAAATCAACCAGATAAAAAAAATTAAAACCCATTTAGATTAAATAAACCAAGTTTCAGTCGGTTATTTAACCGATAGTGAATTCCATTCAAAATTGAATCTTAAAGTTGGTTTAATAATTGACTCAAGTCAATTGACGTGACTAAGCTTATTTGTGGTAGTGACATAATATTTGCTTTTCAACTATTATATAGACAAAATTGTATCTATAACCCAACTCTGTTTATTCGAGATAACTTGATTATTTGTGAGTAAAATTTAAAATTGGTTATATAAGCTAAAGACATTTTATATATAAAAGTGAAAGACACTTTTGTTTTGACCTTATTTTAAACTTAAAGATAACATTAACATATGGTTCAAAATTACCTTTAAAAATAGGTTTAAGGTGATATTGTTACAAATGTTTAAAAAATTCAAATTTTAAAAAGATTTAATAGAAAAAAATCTAAAAGAACTAAATTTTAATAAAAAAAATTATTAGTTACAAATTTTGTTCTTGATTCAGTTTTGGCTCGGGTTTGGATTCAATTTTTCCGGTACATAAATTTAGGACACATTCAGGTATTTTGTTAGGTTCGATTCAACTAATTTGGTATTTTGGATATTTTGGTTTAAGACATATTCAAATATTCTTATTTTTCGAATAGAGTTTGGTACGGTATAGATCGAGTTCGGGTTCATATATTTTTATATAAAAATTCAAAATGAAAAAAAAAAAGTTAATAGAAAAACTAAATTTTTGGTTCTTGATTTGGTTCCGGTATGAATTCAATTTTTCAAATACATAGATTTAGGACTCATTAGGGTACTTTTTTGGGTTCGCTTCGAGTTTGATTCCTCTAATTTGGGTTGATTTCAGCTTGGTTTTTGGTCCTCTAAAATAATAGGGAATTTTAAAAAAAGAAGACAAAACAACGTACTTTTTTTAAAACTAGGCTTTTTGAAACTTATTTTCAAAATTAAACCTTTTTCTTTTATTCTCCGATTAAAACTAAACCTTTTTTTAAAAAATTTAAAACTAAACCTTTTTTAAAAAAATTTAAAACTAAACCTTTTTTAAAAAATTTTAAAACTAAACCTTTTTAAAAAAAAATTCTGAACTCAAAATCAAAACATAGATTTATCATTTAAATAATTGCATTTTAAATAACAATTGATTGTTTCCAGATTTTTCTCTAACTTACTTTTATTTGAAGATCTATCTAATATAATCTGAATTTTTTTTTATGATTACTCTAAAAAAAATCTAAATAACTTCTTGCAACGAACTCTTTGTTCTCAACGTCAACGTCAAGTGTTGATCTTCAGAGAAGTAAACAAGTTTTTATATTGCTTCAGATTTCAGTCACCAATATTCAAAATTAGATATGTTTGATTGAAACTTATATATTTATTTATTGATGTTGTTATAATATAACGCAATTAAAATACATATTGTATTCATATTTGTCAATGAGAATTTTCGTAAAAGTAAAAGATAAATCAATTGCTGATAAATATTTATAATTATCATTCAATTTAGGGATAAATGAAGAATTTCCAAAACACCTTTTCCAAAAGGGAGATAAACCACAAGTGGAGCATATAAACAATCGTTGTAGATATCCTCTTATGGGAAAACTAGAAAAGTTTTTTCCCAATGAATACAACGAAGTAAAGGAGATATCAATATTTAAGGATATTTTGTCAATAAAGAAGAATAATTTTGGCAAAAAAAATCAATGATGATTCCTTTAAAAGTCCACGATGTTCAAATTGGAGTGGTGTTGCTAGAGTTTCATACACCGAAATTAGCCAACTCGAAAGTACATACCATACCAAGCCACTATAAGTATTAATGTTTTTGTTAATTTTTATAATTGTTGTTTCTAAATCGTAAAGAAAATTAGATTTAATTGTAATATATAATATATATTGAGTAGTGATCATATCAATAGCAACTTCTTAGTACTTTTTTTTTGTTGGCTTAAACAATTGTATTATATAATATATATTGAGTAGTGATCATATCAATAGCAACTTCTTAGTACCTTTTTTTTGTTGGCTTAAACAATGATTTAATTTCTTATTTAATTGTGTGACTAATAATTGTTTTTCTTTGCCAATACATGATTTAATCCACACATATATGGATTCTAATGGGAATTTTGATATTTATGAATCTACTGATTTTTCTTGGCCTGATGAAGTGCATGATGTTAGCGTTGATATTTTGAAATCTGCTATTAAAAGTGGTCATGATTTTGGCGGATATAAATGGGAGAGTTTACAGCAAAATAACAATATTTATGTACAAGATAATCAGCTTGGAGAAGAAGTTGACAATAAAGTATTCGCAAAAGAGAATGAAGATGTGGTTTCTGAAATGACTAAGCACAAAAGGAGATTATTTGATTCTGGTGCACAACAACAGAAAAAACAGTTCTTGTATCAACGAATGGAAAGACAAGGAAGTATTAATGAAGATATGAAGTCTTTTATTCAAGAATTGTTTAACGTTGCTTTCTCTAGGTTAGAAGAAAAAATTGACAAAAAAGTTAATGAACGGATGGGAAAATTAGAGAACGATTTCTTAGATTTCAAGAGAAATATGTCTAAAATCATAAAAATGCAGAGACATTGAAGCCTTCCAACGCTAATAATTTTCAGTCTAATAGTATTGAGGTAAGTAATATTCTCTCAAAAATTATTCTCTTACGCATTGATTAAGGTTTTATTAATTTATTGTCTAAGATTTTATTTAAAATGGATAATAGGTGCTTGTGTATTGATTTTAATGATCACGTTTACCTTTTCAATGTGATGAACTCAAATGTAGTTTTAGTTATACGTAGTTTGTTTAAATTTGTTACAATTTTCTGTGTATATAGTTTTGTTACGTTTAATGTTTATATTATTATATACTTTTTTTTGTCACGAGATATACTTCTTATTTTCAAAAAATTGTAGCTAAGTTTGACTTGCACGTTTGTATTTTTTTTTTTTTGTCAACTCATGATATTAAATCACCAGTAGGTGAAAAAACATTACACTGTGGAACCAATAAGTGATTTTCTAGCAGAACGCACCAGAGTATCAGCATTATGGTTAAGAGTGCGCGGAATTACATGAATAGAGAAAACACTAAAAATAGATTTCAACC